>OZ001351.1:14142244-14419946 GCA_963924055.1 Drosophila limbata
TCGATTTACATGATATATGTATTTCTATATATTTTTAGCTAAACTCTTGCAGATCGCATCCCTTTTAAACTAAACTAACCAACTAACTAACTCACTTGATTAACTTGTACTCGAAACCAAACCGAAGGCAAAACGTTAAGCTATATAAGTACTTTATTCCCTAGAGCAATCGATAGCGAACCGATACCGAAACCAAAAAAAAAAAATCGAAACCAAAAAGCCATTAAAAGATATCGATAACGAAACTGTAAATGTAAATGTAACTGTATGTGCAACTGAAGTCGATCATGATTTAGGCAGGCGCTCCAAACAAAGTTCAAATCATTTAAATATATATATACATTTATATATTTAGATATAGATATATGTGTATATATACATATAAAGATATTTCCAAAAAAAAATTTTTGTTTAACTTAGTAGTTTGTAATTGAGAACAAGTCCAAATGTGTGTGTTTTGAATAGTTTAGAGAGTATGTATTTTTGGTAAGCACAACACGCCTTTTCGAATTCGATATAAATTGAAGAAAAACACAACAAGAAACAAGCATCACAACAACAATAGCAATAACAGCTGAGAACTATAGTTATAATAAAACCAAGCGCAATAATACAAAGAAAGAGAGAGAGAAACCGACAACAACATCAACAAGCAGAAGAAGAAGAACAACAACAAGAACAAGTGTCGCGTCACCGCAGCAGCAACAGTTAGCGGACAAGCAGCTGTTGAATGATGTTAGACATTAAGAAAAACAGAGGATTCCATAAGATTCCAGCGTCCAAAGTGCAGCGTGAGGCAGCGACAGCAGAGAACAATCAACAACAGCAGCAGCAACAAAGAGGCAACAACATCAGTCAACAACAACAACAACTACAACAACAGCAGCAACAACAAGCACAGACGATCACACGACACGTCAAGGCAAACAAATCCATCTCCGGAGGAGGAGCAGGAGGTGCGTCAGGAGCTGCTGTTCCAAAGCCAGCGACTGTCAATAGAAGCGTCGCTGCTTGCAGCAACGGACGTGCAACAGCGGCAACAACAGCAGCAACTGCTGCCACAATTGGCGGCAGCAACAATCCTGTTCGTGCGGCAAATCAACGTTACTTTTTGGTATCCAGCTACAAGGATCCCAGCTTTCTCAAGGCCGAGTGCGAGCTGGCCCATGCCCAGGTGACACTTAATACCAAGACACAACGCAACAAGCGCAGCAGCAACGATCACAAAAACAACAACAACAACAGCAACAATCAGAACAACAACAACAACAAACAAACAGCAGCTGGAATTGGATTGAATGACATGCGTCGACCGACGACGCTCAATGGCAATCAAGCGGCCGGCAACAGCAGCAGCAGTAGCAACAGCAACATTAATAGCAGCAGCAGAACAGCAGCAGCAGCAGCAACAACAACACCAATAGCTAATAACACAACCGTCCACAGGATCGATATCAAATATAGTCATAACCATAGTCATAGCCATAATAATAGCAAGACAAAGGCAACAGTTTCATCCGCAGCAACAGCAACAACAACTGTTGGACGTGGCGTTGTGGCTGGTGGTAAGCTGAAGCCACTAATGTTGCAGTGCAACAACAATCACAACGCTATGAATAGTCACAATAGCTATAACAACAATAACAACAACAACAGCAGCAGCAATAATAGCAACAGCCACAACAACAATAGCACCAGCATGCAACGGCAGCAACAGCAACAACAACAACAACAACAACAACAACAACATGATGACATTAGCTACATTGATAGTGACGATATGCCGCCGACAACAGCTGCTGGCACAACAGCAACATCTGCTGGCACACCAGCAGCAGGAACAGCAGCAGCAACAATATCCAGCCAAAAGGTGACCAACATCTGTTACTTTAAGCCCATAACACCGCCATTGCAGCTGCGCAATCAGCAATTGGGCAGCAACATCAGCAATAATGATAAACCAGTTGGACAACGTTCGGTGCGTCCCAAGTCCACAATCATCTCCTCGACAAATTCCAACTTTGCCGCCAGCTACGAGAAGTTCAATAGCTATAAGTATACGAACGGCGAGCAGCGGCCAAAGGATAGGGAACGTGAGCGGGAACGTGATAGGGATCGGGATCGGGATGGGGAACGGGAGAGTAGCAATGCACGTCGCTATGGCATCGATTCGTTAAGCATTAAGGCATCCATAGAAAAGTTTAATAATCTCAGTGAACAGAAGCGACAACCGATGCCAGCAATGCGCAGCAATGCAACAGCAACATCAGCGACAACAGCAACATCAGCAACAGCAACATCGGCTGCAACAGCTGCTGGCAGTGGAGGCGGCAGCAGCAGCAATCTGCAGCAACGTTACGGCGCCAGCGACTTGGATAACGCAAGGATAGCAGCCGGATATAGCAGCTCATTGACACGGGCCGGATATCGAACATGCGGTAGCAACACCACCACCACCACCAACAACACTCTCTCAACAGCAGCAGCGACAACGATGACAACTCTGGCGCCCATTGGCAAGTCGGCAAATCGCATTGGGCATGGTCTTTTGGCCAAGGCAACGAACAACAGCGGGAACAACAGCAGCGGGACAACTGCTGATTGTGCGGTTGCGTCATCGTCGTCATCCAGCAACCATAAGGTAAATCATCATCATCATCATCAGCAGCACAATGACTGCGGTGCCAGCGGCAGCACGGGCGTCTCCGTCTCCTCCTCCTCCTCCTCCACCTACTCTTCTTCTACTTCCGCCTCTGCCACGGTTAATGCAACAGCTAGCGACAGCGTAAGTGGCGCCCAACTATCTTGGGGCGCTCTTTGCGCTCTCACTCTGTCTCTCTTTCTCTCTTTATATATATATATACATATATATACTTCTTTTGCTCTCTCTTTGTCTGTTTCCGTTTCCTCTTTATATTTATTTTGCTCTTCTGATTAGCTCCAATAGACAATCTGCTCATGTGCAACATTCTTAAGTCATTCATTATTAGCACCATGCACTGTAATTGTATATAGTTTTAGTTTTTTTTTTCCCCTAGTATTCATTTTGTGTACTCTGTTGTTGTGTTTGTTTTTATTTTAAATAATTATTATTTTCTCAAGGATATCGCGTTTGGGTTTCGTTTTGTCATTGTTGTTGATATCGATATCGATAATTCGATACATAATGTCCGTTGCGTTTTTCTCTTGGTTTCACCTCTTTCACCTCGTACAGCCTCCCCTCTCGCTCGCTCGTTCGCTCGATCTGTGCAGAATTTCGTATAATTTTTTTTGTTTTAGTTGTGTTTTGTTTCATCTTGTTACGTTTGTTATTTGTATTTGTTTGTGCGTCTGCTTGTAACGCATGCATGTTTGTTACTCTCACTCATACACTTACACCGATCCAGCATACATACATATGTATATGCATCCTTTTCTAACGCTCGATTGCTTGCTGCTTTTAAATACTAATTGTAAAATTGTTTGGCAATCGTATTTTCTTTGGCCAACATTACATTTAACACGTACTATATGCACATACACTGGCGAACATATTTATTGTCACAGCAAGCATTTTGAGATTTGGGGGCTTATTGCAAAAAAATACTTTTTTGTATGAAAAGAAGGGAAAGGGGGTTAAAAGAGTAATTTTTAGGAATTTTCAAAAAATCATAAAAAATATTAGCAAAGAGATTTTTGAAAAAAAAAACACATTTTTTTAACAATCAAGGAAAAAAGTTTTGAAAATTGACTTTTACATAAATTCGAATTTTCAAAGGTACTTAATGGGTTAAGGAAAGTTTTGTGTCATTCAAACGGAATTTGAATGACTTTTCCATTGATGACATTATGTTAACGATAAGGGAGCAAATAAGCCCAAAAATCTCAAAATGCTTGCTGTGCCAATAATTATGTGCGCCAGTGTATATGCATATGTGTGTATATAATTTGATCTTTCGTTACTTATCGATTACATATCCAATTTCGCCCAGTCGTCGCGCAACGCCACAAGTGGCTCCCGCTCAGTGTTGCCACCTGTTTCGCCTACATCCAGCCGCTATTGGGATCGGGACAGCATCCGGAGCAACAGCAATGCCACAACTTCTTCCATTGGCTCATCATCGCTTAGCAATAAGCATAATAGCGTCGATGAAGGCTACAAGAGCTCTCGGGACGAGAAGTTCGAGGGTGAGTAAAGCAATAATCAAATTCAAACCACCCGAAAACATACCAAAAAGCATACATTGGCATGTTTTCGCTTGGTTTGGAATTTTTGTGACACCCTTGATTTTGTGGCATATTCCCATCACTTAATTCTTTTTTTTAATTGCTCGCGAAAAAAAGAACCAATAAGTAGCAGAGGTCAGTTAATTAGCCATATATAATAATTTCACCATGCCCTCAGATATCTTGACTCTTTATTTATTTCACCATAATTAAGAAAATAAAAAATTATATATATTTACATGATAAAATTATAACAAAGTGACGTATTCGCTCCACCTCTTGCCACTATGAGGGAAAGTGAGCAAATATCCTACCTTGATTTTATTTTACAGTTGATACTGAGAAGAATACTCCTAACTTATTTATTAATAATTATCGAATTAAAGGAATCGTAGATGAAGAATAGAAATAGTAATTTTGTGTTCATCTATATATTATACATACTAGGAGACTCCGCCCCTGCTAGCTTCTCACAGAATTGAAAGGATGGTCTTTAGTTGTCCGGTTTAACAAAATTATATAATCAGGCCTGTTCCGAATTTCACTTTCGATAGGATTTGTCGGAATTGAATTTGTTAAACCTGCTCTAATACCATTTCGGCGATATTCAGCGGATTGATAACACTTTGAGATGATGAGCTTAAGTCCGATAAAGAGAAAATCGATCATTGGTAAACACTTAGTCTAAACTCAAAGTGAATAAATGCATAGCACTAAATGATAAAAAATAAAAAGTGAAAGCCGGAACAGGCCTGAATATAAAATTTTTTTTAAAAAAGGAGAAAAATTTTACTTCCGCTGTCCGCTTTTGGCGGGAAAAAGCTAAATTTGTAAGGATTTCTCATACAACAACAAAGATTTTCATACTACAGGTTAATTTGTATCCAATTGTTCCTATGACAGCTATATGATATAGTGATCCAAATTGGACCAAATTTGGTCAGGATGTAGAAGAAAGTCCCATACAATCTGTGAGTTTGGTTGAGATATCTTAAGAAACAAAAAAGTTTGCCATACTAAGCAATCCCATGAACTTTGACCCCGATTTTGAGTCACTTAAATGTCGAATTTCGCAAAACGCCATCTTTCTGCTCGATAAATTGTCTCAGCTATGTTGTGTGAAAATTTCAAACGTCTAGTACTTACCGTTTGGCCTACACGTTGATATGTCAGTCAGTGAGTCGGGACAAAGAGTTTCATATACATATACATATATATATAAGTATGTAAATATAATTTTGTTGTATTAATAATTTGAAAGATCAGTAGGCTGTGCTCGTCCTGTAAGTTAATATATTAGCCAATATTTCAGTATGTCAGTTGATATACTGAGCTATATTAACACGTAGAAACATCCGCATAAATTAGATTATATCTTGAAGACGTTCACAATGCCGGCCGTAAATCGAACGCGACGAAGACAAATCCATGATACGCCATCCGAATTGGGGAGTGCCTTTTGGGCAACGCCCAGTTAGCTATAATAAATTGCATTTGATTCTTAATAATTAAAAATTTGTACATATTTACGTTCGCCCACAGGTCTATGCGGTCTGAGGAATATCGGAAACACTTGCTTCATGAACTCGGTCATACAATGCCTGAGTCACACGACTGAGCTGACGCGCTTTCTGCGCACACATCATACCAACACACGCTCGACGAACTCCAAGGATCAACAGATATTACACGGTAAGTTTATATCGATTTAGTATTTGTATAAATAATATGTTGTTGTTCCATTGCAGAATTTGCCAAGCTCATACAGGAAATGTGGACGACAAATGTGCACAGCGTAACTCCGATGGAACTAAAGCGAGCCTTCTCGACAAAGCATCGCATGTACAGTGATTATAATCAGCAGGATGCCCAGGAGTTTCTGCGCTTCTTTCTAGACTCGCTGCACTCGGCGCTCAATTCGGGCGTCAAAGGCGAAACTCTAAATATTGATGATAATCTCAGGTAAGACGCTAATTACTTTAACAATTTAATAGTCTAAAGATGGACATATTTAAAAATGGTACACAAAATAATTGTTTTTGAGAGTTACGTACATATAAAAAAACAAGAGGGCTGTTGATACTGATCAAGAATATATACTTTATGGGGTCTGCCACGCCTCCTTCTGCCTGTTACACACATTTCACTAAACCATTGTACCCTTTTCAATAGGCACAGAGTATAAAAAATAAGTAAAAATAAAATTAATTTGATAAGTTATAGTAAAAGAAAATAATATAGATTAAATAAGTTACAGAAAAATTGTGTAGAATAATTATATTTATATAGTCTGATAAATAGATTAATTTATAAGGGAATTCTTATATGAAAATACGAATTAAGACTTAAAATCCGAACAACAATTGTAATTGCAGTGACAATAAGAAGGCCGATCTGACCTGGGAGTGGTATGCGCGGCACGAGAACTCCCTGATACGCGATCTATTTGTTGGTCAGTTGAAGAGTACACTGAAGTGCACAAATTGCGGCAATACAAGTGTTACCTTTGATCCCTTTTGGGATTTGAGTGTGCCGCTTCCGTCATCATCGCGCTGCAAACTGGAGGCCTGTCTGGATTTATTTATACGCGAGGAAGTGCTGGATGGCGACGAGATGCCCACATGCTCCAAATGCAAGACACGCCGAAAATGCACCAAGAGTTTCACAATTCAGCGTTTCCCCAAATATTTGGTTATACGTAAGGGCAACAAAAATTACAAACCTAAACGTTTCTACACAATTTTGTTTTGTTTTTATGTTTAGATCTTAAACGCTTCTCAGAGACTCGCTGGAGCAAACTATCGAATATTGTTGAGTTTCCCACATCAGATCGTGAGCTCAACATGGCCTCATATGGCGCAAATCCAAATTCGAATGTGCATTATTCGCTCTATGCGATCTCCAATCATATGGGTAAGTTTGTCTGAACGCTAGTCATTCTGAAAATACGAAAATCTCTTGAACATTTGCTTGATTTCATATTTTTTTTTTAGGCTCAACGGCTGGTGGCCATTATGTGGCTCTTTGCAAGCATCCAGTCTCACACAAGTGGCACGAGTTCAATGATAATAGGTAAGTACTTTCGTGTCTAGCCCAATACTCAAAAGATATAAGTTAGTAGCAATGTTGTAACACGCTTTATTTTTATAATTTACCACCTGATTTAGAGTTACATTTTTATTTTTTTTTTACATACAGTCCAACTTCCTAAACTTGAATTACCATTATTTAAAGGAAAAGTTTGGCAAATTCGATTTATGGAATTCTTTTTATTTTTGAGTTTAGTATACGTAATTGCCAATCGATTAAGTTCAAGTTAAAGAAAACTCGAGTTATGAAAGTTTGGCTGTATTTCATTTTGTAATTTTCCAACGAACGTTATCTTTATTTTATTATCCGCATCGAACATGTTGCTTACAGTCTTATCGATATTTATAAATACATTTAAATTTAAATCCAGACCTTATAATTAACTATTTTTATTATTCTTATGTTTATTTCAATATATTTTATTGATTGTTGCAGCGTCAGCGATGCTATACCTGAAAACTGTCTCGTTTCATCCAGTGCCTATATATTATTTTACGAACGAGCGTAAAACTAACACCACTCAGAAGCAAACAAGAGAGACGGGCTGTAGCTGAACAATTCAAAAGAACATTAACAACGATAACAACAACAACAACAGCAACAACAACAGTAGAAACAACAGCAACATCAACAGAAACCACATCATTGGCAAGGGAAACAAAAAACACCTCCACAAACAAATCGCAACCACAGCTGGAATAAAGTGCAAAAGTAAATGCAAACAACACCATTAACACCATCAGCAACAACAACCACAACAACAAGAAAGTCTAACACCTTAGTAAATGTTTCGTAGAATTTTTTGCAATTGTGCAAAATGCGCGTAAATTTATATTCAACTATTAACTAACTTTTAACTCAACTCAAAACCAAATGAAACAACTAAAAAAAAAAACGGATAATTGGACGACGGTGGAAGCTAATGATGTATATAAACGATGTCTAACCATTAACTGAAGCCGACAACAGGAGAGCATGGGAGATGCATAAAAGTATATATTTAAAAATAATAATTGTAACAATTTGTGCAACACAGCTTTCGGCAAGCCAAGATCAAAACCGAGGGGAATGCAGAGCAACAACAACAAGAATGACAATTTAACACTGTAAAGCAAAATTTAACAAAATTGTTACTTGCACTTCTCTTGCATATATTTTAGTTTGTTATATAAGCGTCATAAATCCAATTTCGATCGATCTTTAGCAAACACACAAAACACATTGGATTACGTATATACTTATATTAAAAAAAAGAAAAGAAAATGATGTATATGATTGACAATGATATATGTATATGGTATGTCTGATTTTTAATCGTAGTCAAAACAAGAAAAAAAAATTAAATAAATCAATAGTTTTCCACAGTTTGGGTTGCCGAAAGCCGTGTCAAGTGGTTGTGTAAAAAGAAACTAAATTAAAAAACGCAAGAATACGATAACGTAAGCAAACAATGCATTGAACAAAAGCTAAATTAAAACTTACGATAACTTGTGCAATGTATATCAGTAAATATTTCATAAAAAGGACAAATGATAAAACAACAATAATGCGAAAAAGAACAAATAGGGGGGGATAGAAATACGGGCGCTAAAAATAGCGCAACTCCAGTAACAAACACACCCTCACAAATTCTAAATAATATAACATGTGAAAAAAAAAACAAGAAACAATTTAACATAAAAAAATGACTAGCAAAAAGAAAAAGCTTTTAGCAAATGAATAGTTTATAAAGAAAAAAAACTAAAAAAAAACTAAAGCAAATAAGAGAGAAAAAACATTTGGCGTAAAGTGCAACAAACAAAAATGATAAGAAAAGAAAAAGAAATAAACTGAAGCTGCATTGTGAAACGTACTTATGATAAATGCTAGCAGTTAATTACAAAGAAAAAACCAATAATATTGGATGAGAATAGCACGACAACACCAAAAAGCAGAAGAAGAACAAAACACATACATCAAGGAATACCTTATAAATTTACGTTAAAAATTATATTCGTTTTTGTTAAAAATCCAATCCAAACTAGTCTCAAATTTACATGTCGTATCAGTGTACGAATTACTTTATTTCCGCCGTAATTGTCACGGAGAACCTTGTTTAATATATATATATATATATATATATATATATATATATATATATATATATATTCTTTTATTGTTTGCTTTTTCTCCTTTTTGTACTGAATTTTTAGTCAAAATATTTCCGTATAAACAATACTTTCCCCTCCTACCCGCTATGCCTATCCCAGACACATACTTAATTGCTATTTGCCACCAAACTACCTAATTACATATTTATATAATTTGTTGCCTATTTAATTTATATAATTTATTTATTTATTTATTGTATTGTATTTATGTAAATGATATATAAAATGAACACCAATTCAGAAAACGAAGTAAATATGTGTACATAATGTAACTTGTTTCCGAAAGCGAGCAACAAACAATACACCTACCTACCTACAAACTACTTACTACTATTACTAAATACAACACACACACACACACACAAAACAAACACACAACTACACAAAGCCTAAAAAATAAAAATCAAGACACATTATTTATTTATTTGTAAAAGAAACAACAACAACTACTATATATATATTTTTTCTGGCTTAACTATTAGTTACAATTATAATTGTTGGATATTTTACTAACGTTACAAACAAAACAAAAAATAAATAAAAAACAAAAAAAAATCTGATAACGAAATATAAAATGCAAAAACAAAATGGAAAAAAGTGTGTTTCAATTAAAACTCTTAAAAAAAATTTAATTTGAAATCAACCTGATTAATGTATGGAATATACATATTTACTATTGTAATACCCATTTTGGATTCTGTCTTTTTTAATAGAAGACGCAAGTACCAATTCCAATCTGCTTTAAATATAAAGGGGTCGGCGCTCGAAGTGTTGCCAATAAAAAATGCTGTAGCTTTGTCAATTTTTCAAAACTTCAGAGTATTGTGAAAACATATCAATTACACGCAACACGAATGTGGTCTGATGGTATTTTGTTCCATTCTCGGAGAAGAGCAGTTTTCAAAGCGTTGACCGTCTCGTACTCTTTAGTTGACACTTTGGCCTCCAGAATGGACCATATGAAAAAATCTGGGGAATATGGCGGCCATTGCTGTGATGAAATGAAGCTGGGAACGTTGTCTTGTAAAAAGCGTTGGGTTTGTCTGGCTTTATGAGATGGTGCCGAGTCTTGTTGAAATGTCCAATGGTTTCTACCGAAGGTAGATACATTTATGCTTACAAATGTATGAAATAATCATAAGGACTTTCGGCTTGAAGATGCTTCCTTCTTCTTATTTAAATTTTTTGGTATTTCCATTTGCAGGGAATCCAAATATTGCTCCGATTAAAATAAGCAATTAATTAGCAATTTTTTTGACAAAATAAAAGTCCACAAATTTTTTTTTGCAAACATTACTGTATGGCAGCTCCTTGAATGATCGATCAGCAACGATTCCCCACGGAATTCTGCCGAATATGATTTTTGCCGATAATTCCCTAGTTTTTGTTGACGCGTCAACCCCGGACAAAAACGTGTGCGCTAGAGAGGGAAAGAAACAAGAAAAAAACGAACAGAAACAGCCTCTGCCTGCATGGCTTTAGCAATTCAAATTTTTTTAGACGTCGGCAATCAGCGAAACAACCGAGCAAGGCACTGTCCAGGAAAAGGAATTCCACTTCTAAAGGGATCCTCATTACATTATGTCATTAACAACTAACAAAAATCGTTGCATGCTTCTAGGCTGTGCTGAAATTAGCAAAGTGTGGGAATGCTATGATGTACACGATGCATTCATGTGCAAACTGTATACACTTGTACATATATGAAATGTTTGCAGTGCTGTGAATCCAAACAGTAATTCGAGTTTCATATCAAAAGGTAAGTTAATGTCAATTAAATCGTTATTTGGGCTCTAAATTTATTCAGCTTTCAAATTGAATTCATTTCGTTGAAATAATTATACCTGTTACTTAAAAAATAAGTAAAAGTTATATTAATTCGTTGACAAGTATGTATCAGGGAGAAGGAAGCATCTCCAACCCTATAAAGTAGATATATTCTTGATAATTAACTTTATCAACTATTATTAGCTATCATTTTGCTTAATCGCAACGAGATCGGACAAATACATAGAAAGGTGGTAATGGCTAATTTAAGTTTTTAAGCAAAGTAAGTGCCTACAAGTATGCAATAAAATATTTTATATATTTAAATAGTAACGGGAATCCTATGGTCGGAAAAGAAATAATAAACATATAAAGAATTCAATTAACTCGATTGATAGTCAAAGAAAACTTTAAAATCGCTTCCGCAAAAATCGAGTTGCCAATTTATTTGGTGTATTTTTACATCATTAAATGTTTGAAAGTATTGCGTGCTTTATGAATATAACAGTGTAATAACAGATGAATCAATATGAAAAGACTTCATTAGTTTTGTAGTTAACTTAGAGTTTTATTTTAAAGACGTCTTATGACGTTGCTGTATATATTTCGACTGTTCTGTCATTCAATTATAAGTTTAAGCTTTAGTCTAACATTAGGGTTTTGTATATATGTATGTATGTCTCTGTCGCTGAGTACATATATACATTATACTTATACATAACGCAAGACAAAGGAATGGTATGCGGCAGCATACTATATGCAGATATGTGCTGCATATTCCGCGCCATGGCCATGGTCCACTCATAAGTGGACGATCATATTTCGAATGTACTTTGGGTTGTGTTATGTTTAGCAACAAATTGCCGCTGTATGGTTTTTTGTTGATTTGATTTGCTTTACCCTTACATTGGTTGGGTTTGTCACCTTTACCCCCCCCCCCACATACCACTATGCAAAAATTGCACAATAAACCACAAATACTAAAAATCTCTGCTACTGGCGTTGTTTAAATACCTTTATCAACTTTGTCCATATTTATAATTTTGTATAATGCTTACATAACACACACAATTCTTTCTAAAGTTGCAATTATTTTTCCCGCGCTATTCAGCTCAATAAGCTGACTTTGAGCGCGCTTAAAATTTTAAGGGTAGTCCCGAAAACCCTAAAAAAATTACTTTTGTTTGCTTTGGAGTTTTTCGATTTAGGAAATACAAAAATTTTTAAGATTCTGAACAACAAAAAATTTGAATTAATGCCAAAATATCGGACTTTTTTTTACCATAGTGCAGTCCTAAGTTATCATAACTTTTATTATCAAACACCGTCAAGCTACCAGCGATAGATGGCGCCAGCACTGATACCCAGATCCAAACTATAAAATTTAGTTTTTTGAAAACCTGCTGTATTTACAATAAAAAAAAAACATGAGCAGCTTTCAAGTTTTTTTTAAATCTCATTTATTTGTGCAAAAATAATTTCAAAAGCACATATTATTATTACAAACTATTTATTGCACATATTTAATACAATTTGTTTGTTGTTAGCAAATAACAAAAAAAATATAAACAAAAATTAAGGAAATTAAAGTAATAATAATCATTGGATAACGATGATAAAAACAAGTGGCATGTGGCATGTGGTATGTGGCATGAGCATGAAATTGATGGAGCAAAAACGACGCGAGATGAATTTTAAAATTGCTTGAAATCAGGAATGGAATCGAATTGGATTAGTTGCTGTGCATGGCTCATTGAACTGGTTCACAGCTGGTTCCGCCTCCTAGTTCCATAACAGAATAAATACTAATGATAGATTACTCTCTCTTTCTCTTTCTCATTCTCATTCTCAACAAAACACAACAATAAACATAAAACGAGCGATGAATTTAAAGTACATACAATACAATATTAACAATCTGAGTTGGCAGAACCCATCGATTAACCCTCGAGCAGCTGCGTCGTCTTGTACTCCACCGCCGATCCCATTTCGGCGCCGAGCTTTTCCCTGACATACTCGCGAATCTGCTGCAGCTGATGATCCGCGGGATGATCCGCCTTGGCCGCCCGCTTGCCCTGTCGCTGCTGACGCGGCATCTTCAGTCCGTGGGCGTGGTAGTTGTAGGGCGGCTGTGTAATGCCCATAGATTCGGCGGACTGCTGATAATCATCCGCTGGCGTTTCCACATCCACATGAGCATTTTCCAGTTGTTGTTGGTGGTGCTGCTCCTCGAAGGCTCGCATGGCGGGTAGAGCATACATATTGGCGGCATAGTCGCCGCCGCTGCTCTGCGAATTGAAGATGACCTTGGTGTGTGTGGCACGCGGATTATTCTCGGTAATGGGCAACTCGTGACCGGCTGTTTCCGCTTCCGGTGCTGTGGGCGCCTCTTGCTCTGGGACATAAATAGGTTGCTGCTGCTGCTGCTGCTGCTGCTCCTGATGATGTGGATGTGCATGTTGAGGCGCCATGGCAATCAGATAGAGATGTGGCTGATACTGGCTCTCATACTGCGGCTGCTGCTGTGGCTGGGCATAATAGAACTGCGTCTGCTGCTGCTGATGATGCTGGTAAGCGGCGGGATTGTAGTATGCCTCTGGAGCTGGATGCTCGTACTGAATCTGCTGCTGCTGCTGCTGCTGTGGTTGCTGGCGACCCTTATAAGTCTGATAGACATCGTCAATGGCACCGTACTGAACTGGCAGTGGTGTTGGCGCCAACTGATGTGCATAGTTGACATCCGGATGATAATGCGCCTCCTCATGCTGCTCGGGCTGTTGGGCATATTGCTGCTGTGGTGCCAGCTCCTCCGGCTGCTGCTGCTTGCGCTGCTCGGCCTCCTGCAACAGTTGCAGATACTGCGCGGCGCGTATTTCGAGGTATTGCTGTAGCAGCGTCTGCAAGTGCGCCGCATACTTGGCCGGGCCAGGAATGCGCAGCACGATGACTGGCTCCTGGTAACCAGCGGTCTCATCTCCGCCAGCTGTGCCGCCCGCTTCATGTTGTGCCTGCGGCTGCGGCAAATCAATTTGCGGCTGCTCCGGATGCAAATGTTGCTCGGCCGTCGGCTGTTGTGTCTCGTAGCTGGTTTGTGGCTTCAGCTCGTAGGAATAGGAAGGTTCAATGGTCACACTGGTCACTTGCTGGTGCGGATGCGGATGCTGATGTTCCTGCTGCTGTGACTCTGGCTGCTCATAGTCCGCTGGTGAATAGGCGTAGGCATCTGGAGATTCCGTTGCGGGGATATCGTGCTGCGAGTACGGATAGAACATGAACTTGGGCGGCGTGTAATCGTAGCCCGGATGTGCGTAGCCATAGCTGTGGATTAAGTGGACATTAGTATCAGCAGGATAATATGGTCACCCTTAATTTGCAGTGTAATTCGATTAAGCTTACGATTCCGCTAGAAATTCTCATTGCTAATCAACGACTGCTGTCAGCAAAACTTGAAATTGAGCTTGTGAATTTCGTTTAAATTCCATTCTGTTTGTGAATTTTTAATCTCTATCAAGCAAAGCAAAGGGACATCGTCCATATGTATATAGATTAGACTGTACTTAGTCATATGCTCAATAAGTAATTGTAAGTGTAATTGTAATTTTTTGCCTAACTGATCTGGCACACCTCATAGTGGTAAGTAAGAAGAATTTTATATTGAGTCCGGTGAGTTTTCGCCCCATATGAAAATCATAAAAAGTGGCCCACATGACCCAATATATCGAAAAATAACTAAAGATTTTTTGTTGTTATTGTAAGACTTTTGTTAAAATATGAAACTTTCTTAAAAGGCCAGAATTTGTTTCTTGAACAGGTGAGCTAGCATTTTTTGTATATTAATCAAAAGTCTCGGAGCCGAGTTGAAAAAACTTCACGCTTCCTGAAAGTTAACAAATATGTCTATAAGTTATTCATCATATATCATATAGCTATTATACTATCGAGCGTTCAAAAATCAATCTTTAGTATGAACAACTTTTTTGTTTTTAAAAATATATCAAGTAAACTCACAGAATATGAATATTGTACGGAAAAATTGGCTTAAATTGGTGCACTAAGTATAATATACAGCAGCACGAAAATTAAGGCTTTGGCCGTTCTGGAGTTTTAATTCACAAATTGAATACTTCCATTTAATTTTAAGCTTAAGAGGGTTGACCCATGTGATGGCCACTTTTTATGACCGTTACTTAAAAATAAGTAAAAGGGGTTACTGTATTCGTTGCATACAGCCATGTCCCTCTGTCCGTCTGTGATCTCAGAGACTATAAGAGCTAGAGCAACCAAATTTGGCACACAGATTTCTATAAACCCCACGCAGATAAAGTCTTTTAAAATGTTTGCCACTCCCCTTTCCGCCTTTGTAAAAGCCACCACACGCACAGTTTTCAAGATATTATGATTTTTTATAATTAACGTTAACTACTGTTATTACCTATCATCCTACTAAATCGCAAGAAGATCGCACAAACAGAACGGTGGTAATGGCTGATTTAAGTTTCAAGCAATGTAAGTGCCTAAAAGCATGCAATAAAAATATTTTAAATTTATTGAAATAAATAACGGGTATCGTAAAGTCGGGAGCGCGATTATAGCCTTTCCCGCTTGTTTTTTTTACTGTTTGTTTTGGAAACCGTATCTTTATTAGCTATTGATGTACATTTAGAATTTGTTGAAAACTTTCCGTGGAGAAGTAATACATTAAAAAAAGTACTGTATTGGTCGCCACGATTTCAGCAGACTGAGTGATCAGAAATCAAAAAATTAAAAAGGCAGATTGACTAGGATTATTAAAAGTATTTTGTTTTTTGAAAAAAAAAACTTTGTTTTGGCCCTGTTTTTGGGCAGATACAAAATATCGACGTGATCTATTTTAATAATCCTATTCTATCTTGTAGTCCCACATGTGCTGAACATACCCTTAACGATTGGTCAAGTCGTTTTTGAGGTATCTTGGCGACCGGCTTAAAAAAAGTGGTTTCGAGAAAAACGCGTTTGAACGCATTAGCTTTTAAAGGACATTGAATATAGGAAAACCCTTTTAGCCACAAATCTACATGAGTTATGGGTGCGATTATTGAAGAAACAATTTTTCGATTTTTTGAAACCGTCACATCCTTAATTTTTTGAAACCATAACCCCCTTAATTTCATCTGCACTTGGTAAATGGGAGATTGTCTATAATTGTATATAATTGAGTGTATTATAAATGTGAGATGAGCAGACGAATTGTCTGCGATCGACCCCATTTATCCATTTAAAGAGTACAGGGTACTATTACCACAGTCGTCTCTGATTCTGTCAACTATCAAAATGAGTGACGTCACGAATGAAAACGAGTAGCTAACTCTAAAATGAGTGCAAACTGGCTTAAACTGTGGTTATACTGAGCTCGTGGAACAGTCACTGACCCGAGTTCGCCATCGATGGTGCGCTTGTTGTTCTTGCCGTTGCCGCTGGAAGTGCTGGTTGAATTGTCGCGCTCGACTTTGATCTTAATCTTGTTGCCATGCAGCTTAAACTGTTTGTCCAGCTCCTTGATGAACTCCAAATCATCGGCCGGCAAGTTGCTGAATTTGTCATCCAAAGTTGGCACCTTCGTTGTTCTTGTCTTGCCGCTGGTTGCAATCTTGACGCGTGGCTTGCTCGGCTTTGTTGTGGATGATTGGCTGCCCATGGCCAAGGTGGCGGCCGTGCTGGGCGTCTTGGTGGGTCTCTTCTTCAGAGTGGTCACCTTCTTGGGATACCCACTGGCCGATGACTTTGGGGGCGCCTCCGACTGGCCGCCAACTGCGCTGGCCAAACACAGCGTTGCACTCAGTGTGCACTGCAAAAAAAAATCATGCAAAATGTTAAAAATACTCGTAAATGCTCATAAATGTACACTGAAAAAACAGACCACTTTCTTAAATCAAGAACATTCAACTTAAAGATTTTGTTCTTGAAATAAGAATACTTTAAGACCAAATTACTAAAACTAAGAATATTAATCTTGAAAATCGTAAGTTCTTAATATAAGAATAAAATTTTCAAATTTAAATATTTTGTGCTTGAAATAGGAAAATTTTAAGGCCAAATTACTAAAACTAAGAAAATTATTCTAAAAAACCTTAAGTTCTTAATATAAGAATACAAATCTTAGATCTGAAATCTTTTTCTCTTAACAACAACACACTTTTTGAGACTTAGAAGTCACAACTGGTTCTGGCGTCTCGAAGATGGCATTAGGCTTGGATCGCTGTTCAAGTCAGCACAACGGTACTGATGATAGAGATTGGCATCTCTAGAAATACAGAGCCATGCTCCTGTGTTTTGTGTGTTGTTGTTTGTTGTTTAGTGTCATATTGACATTACTAGACCCCAAGTTAACTAAAACTTACTTCATTCTTCTTAAAATGTTAAGAAGCTTAATCAGTTTTTGAGATTTTTTGCCTTGAGTATTCAAAACTATTTGGTCTATAAATAAGAACATATAATCTTAAAAAAGATCAAGTTTTATTCTTATACTAAGATTTGTGGTCTTGAAAATATAAGAGTTTATGATCTTAAAAATAAGAGCTTGGTCTCAATTGAAATGTTCTTAGAGCCAAGATGTGTTTTCTTACTTCAAGATTTTCATGTTCTCGACGCATTTTTTATCAGTGTAGAGACGAGTGCTGCTGCTGCTGTTTGCTTTTGTTTACTGACACCTTTGTCTCCTAAAATTCGGGCTCAAGGTGAGGCGCAATCGAGACAATCGAACGACGCTTCGATTGCGCCAAAAGCTCTTTTGTTTTTGTGCTCTTGGCTATCGAATGGTCTCGATACAAAAAGCCAAATCATCAAAAATCAATAAAATCAAACGATGCTTTCAGCAGCACCAGTTTTAAAGTCAAACAAACGATTTTACAGCTCCTCCACACACACACACTCACTAACAGATTTCTCACATTTGACATTTAGTCTGAGCCAAGTTGTGGCTTGAATAAGGTGAATGAATGAACTGAATGCTTTTATTTCTTAGGTAGCCCAATGTATTATTCACTTAAGGGGGCTGATGTTTTTATTGCTATTGTTTTTGTTGCAGTTGTGAGGGTAAACAATTTTTTGCAAGTTAGTGTCTTAAGTCTTTTGTTTTTTATTTTTCTCTTCAATAAAACATGATTCAATTGGTATTTCCTGTTAACAACTGCAAACGAGGGGCCTACAAATGGATAATGGACGTTTCCGGAGATTTACTTATTCATATTCTGCATATGATGCAATACAAGATTTTGAATTGATTTGTTGAGAATTTTGCGCTTTATTTACTTTGGAGGATTTGAGATTCTTCTTACATGAAATCGCAAACGCTTAAAAGAAAATTCGTGTTGAAAGATCAACATATTTATGCAAATAAGTAATAAGAAAACAAATATACAGCAAATTAAAAATAAATAATCATTTTTATAGAAATGTTTAATTTAATTCGCAAAATATTTTACATAGTAATTAAATTTGTTTAATATTTAATTTGTACACAAAAAATGTCTGAATTTAACTATAGTTTGGAGCTGCAAACATATAAATAAAAATTATTTAAAAGCAATGCATAAAAAGCCAGATAATTTTTGACATTTCAAATTTTTCAGAATGAAATAAAAACTGAATCTTTTAAGGTTTGATAAGGTAATTTTCATATGATTAAAATGTGTATCTTGTAGTGAAATTAATTTCATAGCTCTATTAAACTTTTCCAATCAACTAAATATTTCACATCGATCCGATATTGAGATACATATATAAACTATACAACTAAACTGGGTGCTACAGGGTATCTCCAGTTCGAATACTGCGCCTTATTTTCTGCGTAATTTACAAAAAAAAAACAGTCTCTTTGGCTTTTGTCGTGTCCATAATTTCAACATTTTTGCATACGATTCGAATACTCGTATCTCACCAGCTCTCAGGCAACTCCGCAATAATAATATAACATAGTTGAATTTAATTGCATTTTGTCACTCAATTACTGCGCGACGATAAATTCGAAACTGGGACAGTGTGTCAAGTCAATTCCACTCCACTCAACTCAACTCCGCTCATGATAGATCATTTAATAGCGCGCAGTAATTTTGTTTTTTTATTTTTTACAACTTTCGGCTTATGTGTGTGTGCATGTGTGTTAAGCAGGAAGACTTTTTGGCTAACTTTCGTTCACTTGCTGCACGGCCGCACCTGCAACAGCAGCAGCAGCAGCAGCAGCAGCAAAAAAATAACAGTAAATATGCTCAAAAGACAAAAAAAATAACAACAACAACAAAAATGATTTCTGTCAAATGCTAACATTTTGAATGGGGGATGGGGCATAGTTAGAGCACCCACGGTGGAGAGGGGAAGTGAAGGGGGGGGGGGGGAACAAGTTTCGCTTGCATGCGAATTTATGTGATCTTTGTTGTTATATCGTACTGCTCGCTTTATATAAGGCGTCCAGCAGCTGCCCCCTCTTTTCTCCTCACTCTCTCTCTCTCTCTCTCTCTCTCTCTCTCTTTTAGCGTCCGCCTGTCAGTTTCGGTTAGCATTGATTTATCTTTGTTGGCAACAACAGCGCTTAAAAGACTTTTGTGCAATAATTTAATTAAAAGCACTGTTGTTGTCGCCTTTCACTTTGCAGAATGTGACAACAAATTGTCAAGCAGCTCAGGCAGAACATTGTGCGACAACAACAACAACATATTGCAAAAGTGTTTAAAAATAATGTATAAATTTTTAATTGAATTTAAAAAATATTTTCGTTTGCCATTTAAATGCAATTGCAACACATAAACATTTAATGGGACTCCCGTGTGTTGTTGTTGCGTTGCTTGGGGCACGACACGCGTGCCACAAAAAGCGGCAGCAACAATCAGAAACTGTTACCGCAGGCGCCACGCAACGCGTCGAATTTAGTTGTAGTTGTGGTCTCATCATTTGGCTTGACGTTGTTGTTGCTGTTGTTTTACCGTTGCTACTTTTGCGCAGCTTCCACAGCGGATAATCGCTGTAGTGGTTGTTGTTGTTGTTGGTTGTAGTGATGCAACACAAAAACCATAACAATAAAATGTAAATTAAACAACAATGAGCCAACTTGTTGAGCGGCTTCAAAGAGAGCTTTAAAAGCTCAAATTGCAGTTAATCCTGTGACTTTACATAACAACAATAACACCACAGCAGCATTAACAACAACAGCATCAACAAACCACAACCAGAAACGAAACCCACCACATATTTGCGTAAACATATTTTGTGGCCAACTCTGACGGTTTGGCAATCCATCGGTCCAATAAAACGTTGCCCCAATTAGCCAAGAGATTTGGAACTGGAACTATCTAAGCAGATCAGATCTCATATATGTATAGTATGATCTCTGCTCTAGTGTGATGCGTCATTTTCACCGTTTGGTTGGATGAGGGACGAGGTCAACCAACAGAGCCGCAGGCACTTTAGGCCACGTTAGCCACAGCAGAGACAACAGACAAGGGCAAGGGCAAGATAAGTGAAGATAAGTTGCTGTTGCTGTTGTCTGCTCAACGAAGCGATCCGTTTTTTGGCCAGAGACAGATGGGGGGGGGGGGGATCTTTCGTTTACAGTTCGTTTACATTTGCCAGCCGAAAGTCGATTGTGCAGTTAACTTGCACTTAAATTGTTGCTAGTAAAAGCTGATATACTGGGTGAGCCAGTTTCCTTTTTTTTTAAATTAATTTCTTGACTGATCGTGTGGAGATTACGAGTTTAACAAGGCTTTTGAGATCCTTTCCTGAATGTGTCTTTTTTATATTAATTACAAATCATTTTAAAAAACTTATGTATAACATAGGTCAACAATTCTTCAATAAACATCTTTGAGTCCAAATTCAGCAAAAGTTTCTTTGTGATTGAAATTTGTCTTTCATTTATGTGTTGTACTTTGTTTGTACTAAATTAAAATTAAGTAGTATACAAATTAAAGTCAAATTTAGTAATTATATTTCAATTGAAGTTTTAACTGGAAGTATAAAAAGATATCTGGAGGCATTCAAAAAATTATTAAATGATCTAAAATTGGTTGTTAGTATTAAGAAAGACCCAATCAGATCAAAAATAATAAGTAGTAATAATTTGTGGTAATACAAGTATTAGAATTAGTAAGGTCAGAGATTTCCAGATAGAAAAATTTAATTGTAAGTAATAAGTAAAATAATTTAGTTTACCATTCAAGTAAATACTTTAGTTTCATTTTTTATTCTATAAGAGCAATTATTAATGTGAGATGCAATATAGTTAAATATGAAGACTTAGCTGTCTGTTTAAAAATAGAATATCTTGAATTGAACAAATGGTTTGTTAGCGAGTAAAACTTGGTCATGAAGCTTGTTAAATAATGTATAAACTAAAGTCATTTTTATCTGTGGTATTTTCAATTACCAAATAAGGTAAATGTACAAAAGTGTAATATAAAATATATTATAATCTTTTGCTCTATAGGTACAATTAGCTGACACAGTGGTAATCCATAATCATATGTGATTCACAAAGAGTCTGATAATGTTCTATTCGAAAACAACTTTCACAGAGGGTATGTTGTCGGTTGTATGTTGACATGACTAGAGTTGGGTGTCAGGATCACTGAACTGCGAGTATGTTGTCGGAGACCGGCTAAGCTTTTGCTCCTCGAACTGGCCAACTTGTTGTTGTTGTTGTCGTTGTTATTGGTGCCTCAAACTCCAAACTCCCACTGTGCACACTTTCCACCATGGCAGGCATTACGTGGCGTTCCTGCCCCTCTCTTTCCCGCTGCTACCAATTTGTTAAACAAAAGTGAAACACAAGCTGGCAGCTGGCAGCTGGCCAAGCCGGCTGAGCGGCTGCAATTGCAATGCAAATTAATTGGGCAGCCAATCGGATGATGGCACAGGAGGAGTAGGAAGTGCATTTCTTATGTGGCGTTGGCGTTGGCGTTGATCGTTTGTCACGCCCCAAAAATTGCTGAACTTTCGAAATTGCCACAGCTTAAAAGACTTCTAAATGAAGGCTGATAAATCGACAAGCTGACTGACAAAATCTATTAGAGCTATGCCCGGGGAAGAGCAGCTCCCAGAAGACTCTTCTTCCGCATTGCGATGTGAGTTGTGGCAACGATTATGCAAGTGCTGAGCCTGCTGATGGGGTGTGGCAGGGGCAGGGGTATAATATCACTTCCTACTTGCATACATACCAATATCAATGCTAATCTCATTGTTCCTCAGAAATGGCAGCACGCGGTGATGATGTTTTCTCGATTTTTTGTGCTCTCGATTCGTTCGCCTCAGACAATGCACATTTAAATAATTATTTTCACACAGACATACAATATAATTGAATATGAGTATTGTACTTTTCTTTATTGTCCGATCAAGTACGATATTTTCTTGCTGCTTCACTTGTTACTATGCGTTGTGATTGCCTTTCGCACAATTTTAAATTTCAAATACCAGTCTCCAAGCTATAACAAATGCACAGTTTAAAACAAAACAGTAACAGAAAAAACAAAAATAATAGATAGATGGAAAACAGATGCTGGGAAAATTGTGGGAAACTTGCTCGTTACGTGCGAGAAGCTCAATGCGATCCGTACAGGCGTTCAAAAGTCGCGCGACCAACTGTGGCTGGCGCTGGCGCCGCGCTTGGTTTTTATGCCCGATGACGAGACCACAGCGACGACCACGACGACGACAACAGCAGCAGCAGCAGCAGCAGCAGCAGCAGCGTCTTCGTTGCAGCGGCGTGCAAGTCACTTGGCCAGTCAGTCAGCCAAGTCAGCGGGACGAGCGTGCGGAACGAGCCATAGACGAGTTCACAGGCAATGACATCGCACGTAAGTGTAAGTGTGTGTGTGTGTGTGTGTGTGTGTGTGTGTGTGTGTGTGTGTGTGTGTGTGTGTGTGTGTGTGTGTGTGTGTGTGGTTGAAGGTGTAGGTTGACAGACGCTGCTGCAATAAGAAATGCCATCAGCAGATACGCAAATCCATCTCAAAGTACTGTAATAAACCAAGCTAGTTCTAGAGCATCGCCAAGCAATCTACTTATAAGATGCAGAAAATTATACGATCCAAAGATACAATGATTTATTTTAAATAAATCTTTTCTGACTTGATTAACGGCATAATTGAATGGAAAGTGTGCAGTTTATTAATTAACTGATTTAAATAATCTATGAAACTTGTTTATTATTATTCTTAAATTATCTAACTTAATCTTAATCAGTTGATCGCTTGATCATGCGATTTATTAGCTTCTGTTAAGCTGTTCAATAACAAATTGCACTAGATTGCACTAGATTCAAAAATTGCCACATGTAACATTTTTTTTTTGGAGGTCCTCAGGTTTTGAAAGAAAACATTTTTCTTATTATACATATTTATTTTTATTTAATGTCAACTAAATGCAGTTGAGCAAAAGAATTTTTTTTTTAATTAAACTTAAATTAAATCCCATATTAGGAATTATATTTAAATTGTAATGAAAACATTGATGAATTGATTACATTTGTTGATATTGTAATTGATTTTATAACCATCAGGGATCAGGGACAACCAAACCAACCAAAAATTTATGATTTTTAAAATGAAATGAGAAAAGAAATCCATATAAGCGTTTTTCTCTCATCTTGATCATAATAATAAAATTCTGTATGTTTATTTGCTTAAACTGCAAACCTCAACTCAGAGTGTGTAAAAATTTTCGGTGGCCTTCTGACAATATGTGTAGGGATGTGGGGTGTTAATCCATTACACGACTTACTCAATATTCGAATGATTAAATTTATGCAACTTTATCTGTATTCAGAGTTTTTCTGTAAGATGGGGAGTATTTAATTATAATTAACATGTGTAATTAATCTATACATTATATACTGACTAGAGGTCTGAAATTATTGGCACGATATTAGTTGGTTTCAAATGCTTAAACTCGGCCATATAAGAAACTGTGGGTTAAATGTGTCTGCTGAGTCATGTCAACTCAATAAAGCAAATTTCAGTCTTCTCACTTCAAGGACAATCAACTTCTACTCATTAAAAAAGGATTAAAATTGGTAAGACTTGGTAAAAGACTTAAGCTCGTTAGTCACCGATTATAACCACGACTGACAGATGACAATACGTTATAAAAGGGGCTTAGTAAACGACCTTGCCATTTATTGGCGCCTTTTCATTTATGGCAATTGTTCGGCGTGATCCCTTTCATTTTACGAAATTTCTTTTTAGAAAGACAATTTTATTTGCTTGCCCAGTTCAAGTTCAAAGTCATAAAAAACAATGACAACTAAATATAAGAAACTGGCGTAATATTTAGCTGGGTGAACGATAATCGAGTATCGTCACGAGATACAATCTGGGGAGACCTTTCATTTTAGATGAATAGATTTTATGGTGATTATTATGGCCATTACACAAAAGCCAACCACCACCGACGACGATGATGATGATGAAGACCAATCGAAACTGAATTTGCATAAAAACAATTGCAGAGACAAGACCGAAAACAAACCCGAACCCGAATACAAACCAAAAGTTAAGGCTGGAAGGCAAAACTGCGATCTTCACAAATAGTGGCAATTTAATTGGCGCATTAAAGTTGGCAATGCCAACCATTTGGATTGGGCTGAAGATTTGGAGATTTAAAGTTGGGCTTGGACTTTAGCTTAAGTTGAAGTTGTAATTTGGGCTTGCGTGAAAAGAGAAATGGCATAACAAAGGCGGCAAAATGCAAACGTCGTCGGTCAACTGTTTTTTTTTTTTGTCAGTTTTGTAATCTATTTGGTCGAAATGAAGTGACAGCTAAAACATCAGCAACAGCAACAGCAACAGCAGCGATAACGATAATAGCAATAAAAATATTTGAAAAGGAGACGAAACAACGATGAGAAAATAAAAACAAAATAGCATCCAAATAATACAAATATCACGCGCCATAGTCGCAATCGGCAATCGGTTGCATTGTTTGAAAGTTTATTTTTATTTTTATTTATTTTTTGTTTTAGTTTAAGCTTTGCGTATTTTACGAATTCGCTTCGATCTCGCATCGATAGGCGAATAAACAGCAATTGAAATGTTGATCAGTGAGCTAAGTCATCCCCAATTGATCATTCGTGGGTTAGTCTGTTACCCAATGCTCAACAGCGCCCCCCGAAAGCCCCTCCCCTGTCCAGCCAGTCAAAGTATCTATAGTACATGTAGCCAAATCATCGCTGCAATTGTGTCAGTCGGTCAGTTTCTATAGCTATTATGAATACGTCACTGTTGTTATTATGATTGTTTATTATTTATTGTAGTATATTATTTTTGTCATGAGTGTGAAGATGCGTCCAAAGTCTTGAGGGGCCCATAAAATATGAAATATCATAATGCCAGGCAATGATAATGCAGCTTACTCGCCCATTTGCAGAAGGTTAACCGTGGGCTTTGCCCTGCAGCTGCAAATGTTCAACAGCAGTTAAAGTTAGATACATTCAAAAATAAAAACAACGACGAGCAGATGCGCTAGTCAAAGAGAAGAGAGTGCATAAAAATGTTAAAAAGTGTGACTAAAAATGTATTTACATTTGAATCAAACTAAAGTTTTGTACAACTCAACCATAGAGTATCTATCGTCAGGCTAGTAAACAATCTAAGATACAAATAGTTAAGTAGAAAAAGTAAAACAGTTTTGTATTGATCATTGGCAACAATCGACATGCATTCGATTTGAACCGAAGGTGAGTTCCCTATTATGTTTATGTGTGGGTATTTAAATACTTTGGAGCATCTGGACCGAGCCCTTGGACAGTACAAGGTCATACGATGATCTTCAATAGTTGAACTAAGCAATTGTCTAAATACGACCCATAAAATATATCAAGCACCAAATTTAATATTATACATAAGTGAACAAATTGTTAAGTGTTTTATATTATTTATTTTATTTTTACACTTTTGCACAATTAATTACAACCTAAACTGCTGTTAACCCCCCTAAATTGTTGTATACTTTGCCAAATAATTCAATTTACCGCAAATTAATGGGATTTTGATGAGATAATGAAGATACACGAAAATGCGCACCAAACACGTTTATTTTGCCTGTCTTATTGTTTTTCGCAACTTCTCAGCCTCAGATTGGCGATGGTAGCTGCAACAGTTTGTTGATAGTGAGAATTACAATGTCTTATATCACCTGCGAGTAAATGGAAAGTTCATTTGCATTTCAACTGGCAACCTTTTTCTTATCTGCATACAATTTTCTTATTTGCTATTAAGTACCCTGTACCTCACTAAGTATTTAATAGAGTTGTTTAGGTCGATGTATGTGGTAAAAGATGGTTATAAAGTTCAGTTACATTTGATACTCGATTGATTTATAAATCTCACATTTATTTAAATCTAAGTCTATTTTAAAAAATGATGCTATGCTTATGCACAAATTAAATTTTGTAAAATCGAACAATTTTGAAAGGGTTTAGCTTGCAATTTTGATATTTTCCGGAGAGTGTCAACAACCAATCTTAAAAGGCTTAACACTTCCTGAATGCCTATATGTATGAATATATCTATCATAAATAAATAGTTTTCACTTAAAGGCGCTCGTTTTAGAGACATATAATTGAACTAAAAAAATAAATGGAAAAATTGAATGAAATATTGTAATTTTATTTTAGCATTCAATATAGAGGTGGAGAACTATCGATAGTCGGCGCCATCGATAGCAGACGATAGTATTTTCAAAACCATCGACGATAGTCGACTATAATGCTATCGATAGTCGACGATAGTCCCGGACACAAAAAATACATACAGTTTGTCAAGAAACACTTTACACACTGAAAAAAACTTAATTTTTTGACTTACAAAAGAAAATAATATCTTTTTATATGTACTTGCAAAACTTTAATTAACCCATTAAGTACCCATTTAAAATTTCAAATTTTTGTAAACCTCTACTTTTTTAAATTTGTTTTGATGCAAAAAAATTCTTCAAAAAATTCTATGAGTGACTGTAAAAAGAAATTTTCAAAAATCTCTTCGCTAGTATTTTTTATGATTTTGGAAAATTGCTAACAAGCCACTTTTTGTATGACAATAAGGAAAAAATTGTTAAAATAGTCATGTTTAGCAATTTTTAAACTATCGATAGTACTTCGGGAACTAACGAAAGTGGGTGGCTGCCAATGATGGTAGCTCGATAACGCTGAACCATCGATAGTGCCGATAGTGCTATCGATAGTTCTCCACCTCTAATTCAATATATGTATAATGGAGAGACGACTCAATAATATGGGCCGCATTTATTTTTAAATTGCAAGTATACGAGAAAAACAAAAAACATGTTGTTAAAATATCCCGAAAGTTTCATAAACTTCATTTCCTGGTAGATTTTCACTCCATTACTAAGAAAAAGTGCACTGATCCTAAAGTTCAAAGTCATAGGGTTAGTTACATTGAGTGCATTATAATTCGTCAGAAAATATAGCGAAACTTATAGACAGACTGACTATGATATGATAATTCACTGTCCTTAGCCCATGTTTTTGATTGGATGATGAGCGGAAATTTTGACAATTTTCATATTTTCGCATTTAATTGATGACAAACAAACCGCAGCGAACAATGCAACAATTAGGGCCTTAGTCAGTTGGCAGTGGCAGCTAACTTGGTGGCAACTTCATTAACAGTGGCACACGGCAAATGTTGTTGTTGCTTATGTTGTTGCTGCTGCGGCTGCTGCTGCTGCAGGCTGACGTCGCAACGACGCTTCCTACTTGCATAAATTGTATAGTTGGAGATGCTTTTCAGAAAAGCATGCGATACAACAAACACACTGCCACACAAATCATAATTTTGTGCAGCGAAAAGATGCAACGTTGTCTATGACAGAGAGGGAGATGGCGACGCAGACAGAGACAGACTGAAACAGAGACTGAGACTGGGACTGGGTCTTGGGTGCAGCTTCAGATGGCTGATGATCCGGCCAGCCTGTAATTGTTTGCTGTAGTTGCTGGATGTTTGGTTTATGGACGCGATTACATCAGCAGCAGCAGCAGCAGCAGCTCGTCGGGCCATCGACTTCATCGACTATTAAACAGCGCCAAGTCACATTTAGTAGTAAATTGCACCCAGAGTTGTCGCATAATTCGATTGATTTCGCCTCGCTCTGAATGGCCCGCCACATGATTGTGATTATGTGAGCACAGCTCTTCGGGATGCGACATGACATATACTATAAATAGATTCACACAACCACACAGCTTGTGTATAGTCAGACAACTTGTCTGGGGTCCTATGTTTACTTAATTGTATCTTGGGACTGAGTTAGATTTCACCAGTCTGGTCAGTGTTAACTTGAAATGGAAAATCGTCTTAAGATTCACTTTTGCATTAATCAGGTTATTTAAACAGAGTTTAGTTTATACCAGAGAACGATAAAGGTTACTCTGATTCTGCAATATCACAGATCTTAAGGGTTATTTGTGTTAATTTTTATATCATGTCAAACTGCTTGATTTTATTTTAAAATTTTAAAGAACTTTCGGCCAACTGTTTTTAGTTGACGTGAAAGTTAAAAACTTAATTAGAGAAATAACAATCAATAATATATTCAGTTTCACTTCACTTTAGTCCAGATTTTTTCCAGTTGTTTCCTTTTCAAAAACACGATTAAATTAAGTATAAATTTCAAAACGCATTTGGGGTTTTGGGGAAATCATGCCCACAACATATTTTATATCATTACAACAACAGTTTGGGTATTCAGAAACTATGATAAGTTGATAAAGTGAAAGGTTTGTTACACTGTAGCTAGTGAGTGAACTTTTGAAGTTTCTGTTGTCATATTTGTGATAAATCCCCAGTTTAATGAGTTTTATTTCATTCTCATTATTTCAATAAAATAACATTTATCACTTTATTTAGATTTAAAATCTGTCCTAAGGGACAATCAATAAATTGTCATTTGTGTGATTCGAACCCTAGTTATTTAACTGAAAGTTCTACAATTGCTATTAATTATTGATGTTACCAATAAACATAATATCCGTTACGGTATCTGGTGTTAATTTTGTCATATAGTGCAGACTGTCGTATGGAATTTGGAAGCCACAATAAACTTTCCCGAGACTGTTTCCCTTCCAATTCCTGTCTCTGCGGACGGCAGTCCGCGCTAGTGACCAAAGCAGCACAAAGGCCTTCGGCCTGTTTAAAAGAGGAAAAACATTAAGAAACATGATAACATAATAAACAAGAACAGCTTCACAAAGCACACACAAAAAAACAAGAAAGCAGCACAATACGTCCACGTAAAAACGGTAAAAAATCAACGAGACCGCTTTGGCTAAATGCATATAACAAAAACACGGGCAAAAACGGGCAGCTGAAATTCATAACTCAGAATGCTAAAACAATAACTATTATTAAGACACAAGTCTGAACTTAGGCAAAGACGGGGGTCTCACCTTTTATTTTAGCTAAAGTGAGTTTTAATATTTAGATAAGCACAACACAGACTATGGCACTGGGAACTATTAATTATTAAAACACAACTAAAATGCATTATTACATAAAAACAATTGTAAAGAATAGTTAATACCTTTATTTTTAATATTCATTTTAATTTGTAATATTTAAGCACGATTTAATATTTTTATTTGATTTTTAAAACGTGAGCTCACTTTCCTGCAAATTAAACTGCACAGTCCACATGCATTTATTGCCTTTTTTTAAAGATATTCGTTATGTGCACGTTTGGAAGAAAGCAAAAACGAATAAACCGATTAATAGCTTATTCATTTAAGAAATAGTGATGACACGTTTGGAGCCAAAACTCAAAATGGAAAATTTTCTATGAATGTCCGATTAGGTCGAGTTATATACCGATCGAAAGGTATAAATTTAAATCAAATCCAATGGGCATACTAAGACTTTTTAAAAATCACCTGTTTGTTTGTATCAAATCGTTGATACAGCATAAATGTTTGAATGAGGACTTGTTCCTAATCCAAAATCTAAAAACTTTTTCTATGACTTTTCGAAAAATTGCTAGTTTAGTGGGAAATCGCTAAACCCCTCTTAAACTTAAACCCCCATAGAATCCAACCGATAGTAGCGACAGATATGATCTAGTACATATCGTTGAAAATGCATTTTAAAGAGCTCTTATTTAAAAAAAACTCTGCGCATAAAAGTAATATTTATTAGGTATGAAGAATTTAGGGCAATATGCCGAGTGTCAAAAATTTCTTTTTAAATAATTTATAAGTAAAACTTAATATTAATCGTCAGAAATTTTGAGGCATGAACATTTTTTCGTCACTAAACTTTTACCTCTCAAAGGTGTTTTATTTTATAAGATGAGGCTCTGAATTGCAAACCCTTTGCATCTTCGAATCCATAGAGTATATTTCAAGGCATTACTTATAAGTATGTATATTCACCTGTACATCATTAAATACTTACCTTTCTTATAAAAGTAATTATTTGCAATTAAAATTTCAAAGATTGTGCTTTAATAAATAAATGAAAATGCATATATAAAATACTCGTAAAAAAAAGTTTACCTATACAATAACTATATACATATAAATGCATAGGTATCTGATGATGCAATCGGTAAGTAACATCTAAATCTAATTAGGCCAAATTGGCCGTGGCATCCTTGGGCAGGGATTTCTTAACGATTCTACTCCGTTCGGGCGATCTATCCAATCGCTCCTGGGAAGAGTCGCGCTTGAAGAGTCTCAGATGGGGCACGGAGTAGGCCAAGGTTTGACGCTGATATGGACGTGGTTGCTGATGCTGCTGGAGGAGACGCAGTACCTCCCAGCTGGGTATATACGACTCTAGCAGGGATTTGGACTCTCGGCCCGCAAACAGATCTGGCGTTAGGTCTGGCTGTGAGGGTCTGAAGGGCTTCGAGTAGCTGGCAGCGTAACCAGATCCCGGACCCGGTCTCCTGGTCGTAATGCTGATAAAGCTGGGCGGATAGGGCAGCGGGATCCGGGAACCTGTCGCATAGTTGCGTTGTGGTAGAGGCGCATAGGCGAACTGCTTGGATTGCTGGAGGAGAAGGGACTGTGGACTGTGCGTGGATCGTAGCGGAAGCTGTGGATGCTGCACAAAGGTGTATGGCGGTCGCAGTGGGCGTGGCCCGGGTCTAGGCAGAGGACGTGGCGGGCCACCAGACAGAGCGTTGCCATTCAGATATTGCACGCCATTCTGCAACTGCAGCTGCAGGTCCAGATCAAAGGGCACAATGGGTTGGAGAAGTCGCGTTCGAGACTTTGTTGCTGCTGTTGTTGTTGTTGTAGCTGGCGTGGGCGAGCTAAAAAGAGAGAGAGGGAGAAAGAGAAGTGGGAGCGTGAGTTTAATAGCGTTTAACGAGATCCTCTTATCTAATCTGAGCGCTTTTATTATGGCAATCATTGCTGCCATTTGTCGGAAGCCAACGGCGGCAACAATCGTGAGTGAAACTGGCGTTTCAACACCCACCCACAATCCACCACAATCCCCCACAATCCCTCCACATACCACATACGAGTACAAATCTATCAGCGACAGCAATTAGCCTGACATCTTGTGCGAGATTAGACCACAACCTAAACAGACCTAAATGTCTTTAAGTGCATACTTTGCGCCTGCAATTTGCACTCATTTTGCAGCACAACACAATTTGCCTGCCAACAGTAAGTTGGAAAACAGGGTAATCTAACATCTCTCTAATTTTTGAGAGAAAATTGCACATACGCCTCATGGCTTCAGTTCACTGTTGGGTCATTAACGCACCAAGCAGCGCATCAGTCTAAGTATCTTCTCGTTCACAAGTTTTGTTTCTTAAATTGCTAAAATTTATCATTTTTAAAACTACCAGAATTTCTTTGTTATACTCCCGATAAAAAGCAAAATAAAGTTTCAATAATATGGTGGCTTTTTTTTTTAATTATAGATCTTTATAAAATGTTTCAGAAGTAATAAAGAAGCGATATTTTAAATTTTCCTCCAAATTTGATTTTAAATATAAATTCATTGTCAATTTTTTTATAATACTGATATTCTTGTTTTTTTTTTGATTTTTTAAATTTTCATAGTTTTGTATTCCCTAATTCGTTTGTCAAAATTTTGTATTTATATACAAATTACTTAATTACATTCCAGTGCTCAAATTGGTTTATTCATACCAAGCCAAAATTGAACTAAACTTTCGTATAAGATTTCCAGATTTTTTTGTTGTCAAGCCAAAGAAAATCTCAACAATTTGCATCCATATATTTATACCTTTTCCGATCTTATAAGATTCAAATCCTTTTAAGATTCAAATTCATATTTGTTTCTCAGAGTGCCTTTGTATTCGTAATGCGTATTTAGTATCTTTTCTTTAACAAAAAACATAGTAATTTTATTGAATTTTTTGAAACTTTTCAACTGGTCATCATTCCAAGACAGAATCTAATTGATCTTAATATGATTTGTAATAAAACTTTTATTTTTCTAAGCTTCCCCAAAATAGCTTGAGAAATTGTAAAATATTTGTATTTATGTGATTTATAAATGACTGTTAATTGAATTGTGAATTCGTTGAAAATTTGTTTAAATTGTTTATGCAATATAAAGCTGCATCTGCAGGTGAAACTTTTAAGCAATAAACTCCCTTTGCACTTATGTGTTAATTTAAAATTTAATTTAGACATCAGTGTGCTTTGAGCTGTCACAGAAAGCTTTTGATATCTGAATCCAGAGCTTGCCCCTTAGGTTGAAGTCCAAACTGTTAAAGCTTAGCAAAAGTCGATTTAAGCTCTAGGGGAAACTAGTTTGTGTCTGCACCAAAAGCTCGAGTTGTTGCTGAGCTTTTGGTCTGCATACTTACACGTTGGGACCGCCCAGCAGTATTAGACCGTCGGGCAGCTGAGCGGGCAGCGCGTAGCCAGCGCTGAGCTGCTGATGCTGCAGGTGCAACTGGCGCAGTCGCTCCGCTTGCTCCAGCTGGGCGGCGTCGCGGACGTAGCTGGGCGGAACGCTGGCAGCCACGCTTGGATGCCAGTCGTAATGTGTGGGCAGCAGTGGCGGACGATTGACGTCCAAGTGGTGTTGGTATTGTTGCTGCTGCTGCTGCTGCTCCTGTTCCCGTTCCAGATCCTCGAGACTCAGTTGCAGCGAACTGTTTTCATCGTCATAGCGGTGAGAAGGCGACAGCACGGCTCGTGTTGCTGGCAGCACTGCCAGCAGTGCCCAGAGCAAAGGTAGTTGCTGCTGAAATAGTTGCAAAAAGGAGATGTAGTTTATTATTTGGTCCATTAGAAGGGCATTCACCAAGCGACAACAACAACAACGCAAGGTGCAAGCAAAGTGGAAATGGAAGTAGAAGTTGAATGTTACCGCGTAAGTGTTTTGGTGGTGAAAGGTTTTCGCTTAACTTGCTGCCTTTCGCTAAATGTGGCCGCTGCCACGCCCACGCGCGCCCAGTGATGCGTTTAATTGAGTTTTTATTTAGCTTGAAAAACGATGAATTTGACCACTCGAGCGGAGCAAATGCAAATGCAAATGGAAATTGTGAACTTCTCTGGGTGGGTGGGTTAATCGGCATTAGTTGTATTTCGAATGTGGCTTGTGGGTGAAGCGGCACAAGGCCAACTAAAGAAGTACCTGATAAGCTGGCGCCTTTCTAAAAATGCTGGCCAGCAACTAAACTAACTAGCTAACGTCCATTTGTCACGGCACACACGCAACAAATTCCAAGCGCACCAAAATTGCGACATCCTCACGATACAGCATTCAACATGCGGTCTCAAATTGAAGCGGCCAAAACTAGCATTTTTTGCAATGCTCAATGATGGCACTAAAATTAAATAAACTAGTGGACGGTGCTACAGTCTAGCATACTTGACTGTCGGAGACCCCGTACGTAGTATGGAAAAGCAAACACTGGTTAAAATAGAATTATTTAAATAGCTATTGGTTCAGATATCTCAAACAACAGAAAAGTTAATCATACTAAGACTTGATATTTGACTGAACGATCCTATGGCAGCTATATTATATAGTGGTTCGATTTCAAACAAATTTGGTTAGAATGTATTAGATCATCCCATATGCATATTCTTTTAGCTTAGATCAGATATCTCAAGCAACAAAAAAATTTTTTCTTACTAAGACTTGATTTTCGATCGATCGTTTCTATGGCAGCTATATAATATAGTGGTCCGATTCAAAATCAAAAACAAACTTGATCTGCTTGCAATATCGACGAGCCTACATACCAAGTTTGGAGTCTCTAGCTCTTATAGTCTCCGAGATCTAGGCGCTCTTACAGACCGACAGACGGACAGGCTGACAGACGGACATGGCTGTATCGACTCGGCTGTTGATGCTGATCAAGAATATGTATACTTTACGGGGTCTGCCACGCATCCTTCTACCTGTTACAAAAATTTTTTTTGTGACAACGTTAATAGACCCATGTACTTTTTTAAGTACGGGGTCTAAAAATCTATAAAATTATAAAAACTAGTTGCAATTTTTGGCTGCAACTGAGGCAGCATTCACTGATGCCCGGGACCAGCAACAGCATCAACTTCAGCATCAACTTCAGCATTAACTTCAGCATCAACTTCAGCATCAACTTCAAATTTAGCGTCATCATTATCTTCAATGCGTGCGCTAGTTTGGAGCTGCTCTCTAATTATTTTGGCCACGGCATCTGGTAATGATCAGCCAGGTCACATGAGTGCGCTATGGACTTGAATGCAAATGCAGCTTGATTAATGACAAGCTGGCTAATGCTACTGATGGACTGCTGCCAAATGCCATCGTTAAAGCGCGTAATTTGCGCGCCTTTTTGTTCATTTGCCCCATGGCAAAATTCAAATTCTCAGCAAAAACAAAAGACTTAAGACACGAACTCATAGAACTGCAACTTCAATCAATCATACCCATGTCTATGGCATTCAGAGGTGTCAACTAGCTACTGGGCGGTCTAAGTCTGGCTATTAGCACTTGTGAGTGTATTCACAAATCGAAGCTGTCATTGCAAACTTAATTCAAGAAGCGCACTTTGATTTATTCACTGCAACACTCATTACCATTGGAGTATACAATCCAATCGAAATTGTTAGCAGAAATTGGGATGATTGAGAAGCGTCTGTTTGAGAAAAGAGGAACAGACTTCGAGCATATGTAAGAGGATCTGTCAATCTTATATTTAAACTATAATAATCTTTCATTTGTAATAGTTATATTTATCTCAATAGTCATTTGTGAACATAAAGCTGTTTAAAATAAGTTATTTAACCTTTTCTTAAAAAACAGATAATTGATTATTTGTTTCTAAACCTTAAGCTTTGACTTCATATTTTACTTTAAATAATTAATAACTTATTGAGAATGTTGTTTTTTTTAACTTTCTACTTTCCTTAAATAACATTTCACCCACTTAAACATTCGTAAGCTAAAAGATAGTTGCATTTAAAATATTCAGCTCTCAGTGAACCATATCCAAAAAAATTGATTTAAATTTGTTAAAAACTTCGATGTGAAATATCTTAAAGAATAATCCAATTTGCCTTGTTTTCTAGTATAAGCATTTACGCACCATTTTCACTGTGTTCACTTTACGTTTATCGAACTGATATTCTGTTTCACAACACTTTACCACATATATTAATACTTCTTTCAAATTAACACTTGTTTCGAGCACTGTAACAAATATCAAAAAAAAGGAAAAAAACAGAGTTGAATGTCCACAATTGAAAACGAAACCGAAATCGAAAGCGAGCAACGAAGCAATTGCGACTGCGACAGAGCAAAGAGTGAACTGTGCGTTTTATACCAAGAGGCGACGACTTGGCCAACAGCGTTAGCCGTGCAGTTCTGCTGTGGCCCAACAAGTGGACGCATTGTTGGCTCTCAGAAGCCGAGAAAGAGAGAGGGAGAAGGAGAGGGAGAGATGGAGGAAGCAACATTGTTGTTAACTTGTGTCTGGGCGATGGCGATGCAGATGAGCGAAACAACTTCACGGTGTTGAAGGATTTGAGTTGAGTTGAGTTGAGTTGAGCTGAGACAGCGGCAAGCCCAGAAATGTGAAGCATAAAAAAAGCAGCTGAAAGCACCAAGTGCGCACAATTAATTGAAATGGAAAGTAAATAGCAAACAGCTTGAACATTCAAATCGAAATCATTTCAAATTTAAATGCCGCCCAAGCAACGGCAACAACAACAACAGCAACAACAATCATCAAAGCTAATTTACGCATTTAAAAGTGTTATAACAGCTTCAGCCATGGGAGGCCTTAACCCACCATCATCACCACCATCACCACCAGCACCACACTTGCGACAAGCATTGAAAGCATCCCAAAAACTTGAACATTAATTGAACTATATACAAGTATTTCACTGAGTGCTTGTTGTTGCTTTGCATTTGAGCCAAAGATAGCCTCAACCGTTCACTTCCGCCTCAAAGCAACGACCAGTCAAAAGTCGACCCAAGTGAGCCTAATCAGACCCATCCACATTTGGATGGCCCCCACAAGACGGTGCAACAAACGCTGAATACGCCACGGGGCGTCGTCATCGCATCTAAGCTCGAAAGTTAATTGTGGCAATATGTACATCGATGTGGCATGTAATGCTCATCGATTTGTGCCACACTCAATGAGAGTGCGGGCATACCACAAACGACAAGCAAGTTGGCAGGTTGCATATTTTTTTTTAATTAGGAACTTAAATAAGTCTTAGTTCTATGTAAATATATGTTGAGTACTAAAAATATTATAGCTTACAATAAATAGCAAGAATAATTTTTTAATAGAAAATTGCCATTATAATAACTTTTCTAATAAAAAATACTTGCTTTTAACTTGCAGACATGAAAATTTACCCAAAGAGCTGTCAACAGGACATTTAAAAGATTGTATTTGCATTCATTACGATATATTCAGCAATTAAAAGTGACACATTTTGGAATGGGTGTAAAAAAAAGATGATGATACCGAAATTGGGATACTTGATGTTGATTGCATCTTATGAACTGTGAATATAGATTTTTCACGAACTTTTAGGATAATTAAATTTAACTATCATAAAAATGTATTGAAATTACCTGCCGAATGACCCCAATAGGCGGCAAAAGGTAAATTTTAGACTACGCTTTTCAAACTTGTTAAGACTCGCAGTTCAAACATATAACGCAACTTCACTCAGTTATAATAAGTCTATATTTATTAAATTTAAACTTAAAAAAAGAAATACTGTGACATTATATGAGTAATAAGTAAATAAATTATTTATTTAGAGTATTCAGTGGTTCACGTTGAATTTGGACTGCCCAACAGCATTTGCTCCACATAATGCCGCAGGTGAAAGATGAGTGCAGTTGAGTGCAAGATGGAGTGGTAATGAAAGCTCTTGTAATGCCAAATGAATTTGTCAAAATGCGACAATTAGACAGATGAATGTGAATACGATTCAAATCAGACAGTGACTTCGTCTCGGTCCGAAACCAACTTCAAACGCTTCGAGCGACTGGCCAATTGTCCGCCCGACAGACTGACTGACTGACGCAACTTCAAGGTTGCCAACGTAATGTCTGCTTGGCTGTCACATGTGCGTAAGCCTCAGTTTTACCCATGTTAGTTTCTTGACTGTTCCGGTACGGGCGTGAAATTTATGTTTACTTTCACAGAAACACGAATAAGACACAAAACATATGCTCAAAGACAATGGAAATGCATTCTATGAGGCGGGCGCCGTCTTACTCTGACCTTGTTCCGAGTTTTGTTTTCTTCTTTGTTTGTTTATTTACCTTTCTTGACCAATTTGATGGTTTTGTAAGGGATGAGTAGTACGCGCTGTAACCATGATAATGCTCTATTAACGTGTTGTTGTGTAAATATTCTGGTAAACTTAGAAAAAAGTTATGGAAATTGACTGCATTTATAATTAGCAAGATTCTGATGCTAGCCAATTTATTATTTAACAATACAAATTTGTTGGCTGCAATTTTTGGTTTGATTGATAACAATTCGATTAAGTGATTGATCAGTAAGTTCCCAAAGGAAAGAGACATCCAAATTTCGAATTGTAATAACAATAATATCTTGGATAATATCTAATTGAGTACACTTTAATACAGGGAATAAAACCCTAAGTGAAACCGTAACCTTCAACCGATAAAAACCGATTGAAATTTAAAACCGTAACTGAAATCGTAACCGAAACCGAAATAAAAATTTCATTTGACCGAAACCTTAAAACCGAAACTCTGTTAACCGAAATAACCGTTTAGTAACCGTTTCATTTATAAGGGTTAATTATTTTCCATTTTTAATATTGATTATTGATTTTAATTTTCTTATGTTTAATTTTTAATTTTTATTTGTGATATTCATGATCGAACTTTCATAGCACTGAATAAGCGGAGTAAAAAAAATTTGTTAAGTGAAATATGTATTAAAATTGTTAAAATGTAACTAAACTACATCAAACTGAAGAATATGTGTACGAAATGTGTGAATAAAGCATTAAAAAAGTAATGCCCTTTTATTTTTATTTTTATTATTATATTATTAATCTAATTATATTTTTGCAAAAACATTTTTTTTTTGAGAACCGAAACCATACCGGTATTTCAAAAGCGAAACATACAAAAACCGGATCACCTTTACGAAACCTTTATTCAAAGATTTTGCGTAATCGATAACCGAAAACCTAAATGCGAATATAACCGAAATCGTAACTGAAACCGACATTCGTTTCGGTTTTAATCCCTGCTTTAATATAATATTGATTAATTTGCTGTAATTATAAATTTTATTGAGTTTTCAACAATGAATTTTATGCCTTTTAAGAGCTAAACAAAAAAAAAAAAAAGAAAACAAAAGACTTAGACAACAAACTTGGCTTTGGAGTCGAGTTGACTGCAGTGCATACATTAAGGCATGGCTCTCATGTAGAGCTGAGTATGCGGATGCGATGCTGCTGCCGCTGCTGTGGCATCATGACCAGCTGCAGCCGAGGGCAGATACTCATTCAGATTGAGGCTGAAGGTGGGAGGAAAGTGTTTGTCCTTCGCCTCGCGGTTGATGCGGTAGCTGCTGCGGTAGGCGGCGACCGGGTTGATGGAACTCGCATAGCCCTGCAGACCGGCTGAAGCGTAGTGCAGACCTGTCACACCCGCATTCGAGGGCAAAGCACCAAGCTGAACAGCAGATCCTCGTGCTGCAAACTCGGGTGTGGCACTATGGTTAGGAGTCAGTGCGGGCGAAGGTCCTTGAACGCCGCCAGCGCCAGCTGCTGTCAGAAAGGGACTGATGGGCACAATGATGGGTCGAGTGGGAATAAGCTGCAGATACTGCACTGTGCCAGTTCCATCCTGCAGCGTCTGTGCCGGCAGATACTGCATTAGCATGGGCGTACTGGGCATATTGGCCAGAGTGGCGCCATCGCCGATGCTGCCACTTTGCATCGGTGTAAAGTTCGTCTCCATTTCGGGCATCTTGTAGGAGGGCTTGAAGCCCGCCTCGGCTGTCGGCTGCAGCTGTGCCTGAGACGGGCCCAAGCTATCATAGCTGGTCGCAAATGCACTCAACGAATTCAGATGCGAGTCCTGGCCATTTAAGTTGGACTTGAGCTGTTGTGTTTGCTGCTGTGCCAGCACACTGTTGGGTGACTTGGCCGATTTGTTGACTATCTCGGGACTGGACACTGGCGAGGCATCAGTAAAAAATGCCAGCACCAGCAGCTGAGCGAGCAATAGCACCTGAGTTCGACGCAGCATCTGCAATATAGGACAGGAAGTAAAGCGGGTGTAGCTGGCAGTTATTAATATTACACAGTCCAGGGGATATTCAATTTACAAGTGATTGTAAATAGGACAAAAGTCTGATTCTCAAAACTATACTAAACATTTTATTCTTGCAGACTTTAAGAGTTATATATCTTTATATTTATATGTCTTTATATTTTTTTAAAATGGATAACTGGGGCACGGAAACAACAATTTCGATTGTCCGCCGCCATCACGCACTGGAGTCCATATTTGCGGTTCAAAACAGGGACCGCAAATAATTATTTTGATCATAGGTATGCTATGGTTATGCGTTCAAATTTAATTCATTTAAGCACTTAAGCAACTTAACTTTTCCTTCCCTTAACTTTTTTTTCAAATTCAAAATGGAAAACATAAAAAAATTTGAATTGATTTAAATAACTCGATTGAGAGTTAAGAAAAAAGTTATCGAGTTATCGCTTTTGCGAAAAAAGAGATGTCGACTTTTCCATGTGTTTTTAAATCACGTGATCGAAATAAATGATTTCTTATTTTTTTTTTTTTCATATATGCCGAATCTTTGTTGTTCCTACGATAATTTCACATTCTTTTAAACAATTTGTATTACATTATTATCTCAACAAAAGTTTGTTCATTACGATATTTATAAATTGATTTAATATTTTAAATGACGACTGAAAAGTAATGCAGTCTGTCATAAATTTTATCGGACTGTAATATTAATTTTCACTTGTGAAAATTATAATTTATTATCACATTGATTTATACAAATTTTGAATTCAAGCTATTCGAACATTTCCTTATGGACTAAATAAAAATTGTCCGATATCTATATTGACATTTTCTATTATTTATTTCTATTGACATCAGTTAAGACATATTTAAGAAATATTTATTAATATAGTCCAAAATATTCAATTATTCCAAGATTAGTTTCGGGCACACTAAAAAATTTTTTCTCATCTCAAAAAATTTGGTTTAGTTCAAGATATTTATTTATTTTTAATTTCGTTTTTGGATCTTTTTATGTAGAGTCAAGCCCTAAGTTGTTAGTTAACATGTCAGACGGCTTGTTCTGTCCAAAGCGTGGTTGATAAACGTGAAATAAAAGTAAAAACAAGAAATAAAAGCATAACCAAATTCCATGTATGGACAACAATGTTTTGACTGAAGTTCACTTTCACTTGCTGCGCGTTGTTGTTTAAATGTTTTTTAATTTGTAGTTTTATAACAATTATGCTTATGCTTAGGCGCAAATGCTTGCTTAAAACAATAACAAAATAAAAGGCAAACAAAAAAAAGGGGAGAAAAAACAAGACACTGAATGCTTCACCTTTGCTACAACTTGTAGTTTGGTTTTTGGGGCGTTTGTTTGTAACTAATATAATTTTGACTGTTGTGGTTTGTATTGTTGTTGTTGTTGCTGTTGTTGGCAAAACACTTGCACTTTTGCAGCAGCCTGAGACTGTCAAGCGACGCGGTTTGATTAACGTCATTGACGCAAGCGAAGCGGCTTTTATACCACTTGACCAAGCGGAGCAGCTGCAGCCAGAAAGAAAGGAGGATGAAGTGGGAGAGGTGGAGTGCAATTTTCCTCAATTGCCATTGAAAGCGGTTAAACCAAAGCATGCCACAAGTTGCCAAGATGCCAAGTTGCAGGCAATGCAGTTAGCTACTTACTTACTAACGACTCTTTTACAATTCACCTGTACGTGTCTTTCTCTCTCTCTTTCTTTCATTCATTTTTTTGTGGCGTTGGTGTGTCGAAATCAAAACATTTGCAACGTTGCACATTCTGTGCACATTGTTGCATGTGCATCATTAATCATTTTGGACATGTTTGAAGTTCAAGTTGATCATGACAATCAAGCAGCTACCTGCCCATGATCTTGATATTTTAATACCCTAACTTAAAAAAATAAACAGGGTCATTATATGAACTATTCGTATACTATAACTGAAAATGCTAACTAACTAATAATTGATACCCAACAATCAATAAATGTTAATAAGCAGTCAACTTAAAATAAAATAATTTACTCAATTGGATTATTTTTCATTTTTGTTAAATTGTAATTTTATAATTATTTTCAATAGGGTATCTCATTACTCAAAACTCCCCAAATGTTTGTTGTCGTGTTGTTGATTTTTTGGTTCCGTCTTCCGAATAGACGGCCCACAATTAGGCGCTTGCAACGGATGTCTTCCGCATTGCCACATGGCCATGATACGGTTAAACGGGTTTCTTTGTGTCTGTTTCGGTTGCCAGTTGGCTAATAGCATTACAACAACATACGTATGTGCTTTCCAAGTTGATTTTCTTTTTGCTGGTTTTGTTGACGGTAGAAATACATGGCAAGGTCGTCGAATAAATTAATTAAATATTGAATGCAGTTCTTACCTAGATAAAATATTTTGGAAAGGATGGGGTAATAAATATTTAAGTGTTGGTTGGCGATGGGAAGAAATTAATGATTAAATTAAATCAGATATCTAGATTTAATAGAGATATAAGAAAACAAGTGGGAAAGTCCATAGTCGAGCTCCCGACTATAGGATACCTGTTACCTATTTAAATAAATTTAAAATTCTTTTTATTGCATGCTTTTAGGCATTACTTACTTGAAACATAAATCAGCCATTAAGTAGGATGATAGCTTATAATTACAAAAAAAAATACATAATATTCCAAAAACTGTGCGTGTGGTGACTTTTAGCGATTTACGGAGGATTTGTGGTTTATAGAAGTCTGTGTGCCAAATTTGGTTGCTCTAGCTCTTATAGTCTCTGAGATCTAGGCGCTCACACAGACGGACGGACGTACGGACGGACAGACGGACATGGCTATATTGACTCGGCTGTTTATGCTGATCAAGAATATATGTACTTTATAGGGTCAGAGATGCTTCCTTCTCCCTGTTACATACATTTCAACGAATACAATGTAACTAACGGGTATAAATATGCATAAATCTTCCCAATTAAAAAATGTATTATTTATGTCTATAAAGAGATTTTCCACAAAATATGAATTTTCAAAACATTAAATATATTTTAGAAATAAGTTTTAGCTAACTTGAGGTCTAGTAATGTCTGTAAGACACCAACAAACAACAACGCACAAAACACTTGCAGATTGCAAGGAGCATGGCACGGTATACAGCTGTTTCAAGAGATGCCAATCTCTATCATCAGTACCGTTGTGCTGACTTGACCAGCGATCTCAGCCTAATGTCACTTTTGAGAAGCTAGAACCAGTTGTGAATTTTAGTTCTCAAAAGTGAAAAAATAGCTGTGAAGCTGAGCTAGCCCTTTGTGTGTTGTTGTTGCCGTCGTTATTGTGCAAATGCCATCGGCATTTTTGTTGCAATAACAATTTGTTTTTGTTTTCTGTTTTTGTCAGTAACAAGAGAGTGTTGCTACTATTTCAAAATGAAACCGGCGTGTCGTCCGTTTATGTTTAAAAAAACAACACACAAAGGGCTAGCTCAGCTTCACAGCTATTTTTTCACTTTTGAGAACTAAAATTCACAACTGGTTCTAGCTTCTCAAAAGTGACATTAGGCTGAGATCGCTGGTCAAGTCAGCACAACGGTACTGATGATAGAGATTGGCATCTCTTGAAACAGCTGTATACCGTGCCATGCTCCTTGCAATCTGCAAGTGTTTTGTGTGTTGTTGTTTGTTGGTGTCTTACAGACATTACTAGACCTCAAGTTAGCTAAAACTTATTTCTACAATATAGAAAGGTCGCAAAAACAAACATTATTAAATATATTTTTTTTTATGAGTCTAAACATTAATGTTAATCTCAAATTTAGCATGCAGTCGAGCCTATTTTTAAAATTTACCATAATTAAAGCTGTTCGGCAACTCATCTAGATTTTATGCATAAAGAAAATGAATCAAGTGAATGTTAATTCAATCAGTTTATTAAATATTTTTACATTATATTTTGTCCAAAGGTAATCGATCACGTCAGGAATACACTGCCATAATGTTTGGTTTTACAGACAACATTTTAATAAGGAACCAGGAGAGATGGTGATGAACGAAAATGAGGAAATTTTAAATAAGTTGGGATAAACTATGCAGTTTAATCGCCTCTCTCTTATTTTGCTCCAGTGTGCGATGGTTGATTGATTAAATATATGTCTGTTGAATTCGCAACGATATCCGGAATATTGTCCAGTTGTCCAGTGTCCAGTGTCCAGTCTACTGTCTACTGTCCTCAGCTAGTGAAGCTCACCTGACTTTCCTCGAGCTGTGGGGAGTTGCTGTCCTGTAGCTCCGCCGAACCGAAAGCCAATTGGCAAATGTTTTGTCTAACTGACCGCTTAACACTTCGCTGCCAATTGTTGAAGCCGAGATGCAGCTTGTTGGGCAATGCGGTGGCCCAGAGTGTGAACCAGAGCAGACAGCAGCCAATAACGCTGGTGGTTAGACCCAACATCCAATACTCGCAGGAGGCAAAGGTACGATCATCGGTGACAAGGTGCTGCAGAATTCCAATGATGGCACAGTGGCACAACGCCTCGATGCGGCACCACAACTTGGTCAGCATCAGATCCAGTGTTATGCAGCAGAGAGCCGTCTCCATAGTCAGTCGGAACAATGCCGAACAGTTGCGGCACCACTCTGGAAATACGTGCACCGCCTGCAACACGGCCCCGATGCAGCCAACGAACAGCCAACTGCCCAGCAACGGGGCCGGCGAGCATCGGGCCAACAGGAAGTAGTACGAGACACCCATCACCGAGTGCAGCAATATCGCCATGCCCAGAGCTGACATCGAAAGGCGTTCCATCTTCCTTCTCTCTCTTTCTTTCTGTCCCTCTCTCTCTGCGTCTCCTGTTGTCTGCTGGATATTGTTAGCTGTGCATTTCAGTTTGAATTTTGATCGAATTTACAAATACGCTAAAAATATAAACACGAATCTGGCATTTGTAAAATATGCACAAGTAAAACTGGCTTGAAAATCAAGGAATTGTTGCTTGTATTGTTTTCCTCATTTTCCTGGCAGCTTTCCTCGCTCGTCTACTTTGTTATGATATGTCGCCTGTTTACTGTTATCTTATAAAAAACCTCTTTACGAGGTAAAAGTCTAGTGACGAAAACATTTTCATGCCCCAAAATTTCTGATATCCAATTTTGTGACGAAAAATATTAAACTTTACATATGAATTATTAAAAATCGGACGATCGGACGGTCATAGCAAATTTTCCATTCTTCCTGTGTATATATGCTAGTCGCCTTTCGCACCCTTCGTGCTGCTTTCGTCACTAGCGCGGACTGCCGTCCGCAGTGATTTATATTGCAAAAGCTTATCAACTTGCAGCTTTAAGCCCACCAAAAGCTTTCTGACAACATCTATCATAAATTATAGCACAATGAACACATTAAGTTTCAATCATTGGGTCATCTAATTGAAGCATTTCATATGCTTGGAATGTTGGTTTATTTCATTTATTTAGTTAAATTTATTTTGTTCAGCATCCTAGCATAAATATAAATTATAAATTTTGAGTGTACGAGATTTAATAGAGAATCAGTTAAGCCACATGTTAGTGTAAACAAAATATTTTAGGCCTATTTCGCTTTAAGTTCCAAGCTTATCAAGTTTGCTTTTGAACTTCAACCCTTCCGCCTCAACACATTATAGAAAAACGTAAGTAGGAGAGCATTTAAAGGTAGAGCTGGAGTTTTGGTTATATCACAAAAAAACAGTTGTTTTTCAACAAATTACAGCAGATAATGAACTAATCTTTTGTGATGGTAGACATGTATCTGATGAACAGTTTTCTTAAGTAATCTGATTAATGACACATTCAACATACTTATATTCATATAAAATATAAGTTGCTCAGCCTGTTTTTTATCTCACTAAATCTTCATTGAGTGCATTTAGATTCATTAAGTTCATTGAGATATAAACTCAATCTTAATGAAAATCAAAACTTACCACTATAACCCTTCTCGAAGACTTTTAACTTTGACAATGACTCACAGACAATATTGTGTTGCACCTGGCAGGAAGCCAGTCATAAATCCGATTCAGCAACATGAAAATTTTGGTCGAATTAAATTTCCTTCCAGACGTTTTGAGTGCAACTTGGCCCAACAGCTGCCAAGTAATTCGTCAAGATGCTTTGTCCTCATCTCATCTCCACGCGCTTTTGCCATCTCCAGTTATCTGTGCATCTGTCTGTTGGCCTGGTTGACAGTCAGTCAGTCAGTTTTTCTGGGCTGGAGCTGTTATTGGCGTGGGAGTTGGGCTTAGCTCTTTGGGCGCCTTTTCTGTCAACAGCATTCTTCCTAGATGTTGCTTGTAGTGAACGTCTTCTTCATCCTCTTTTTATTTTTATTTGGCTTAAACCACTTAATGGGGTTTTTTCTTTAGGGATTTAGTGCGGGTCGAAGGTAAGGGGCAAGACGCTCTTCACGCACAGTTTTCTTGCAGTTTCCATTTACAAAGACTTGCAATTCATCAAATCTCGTTAGCCTCGGCTTTTATAGAAAATCAGCAGCTGCTTTTGCTTTGCTTTTATTTTCGGGCTTTTCCTTTTGGCTTGCATTTCATTCAAGTGAAAAGCTGCCACGCCCAGTTAGAGCTCGGACATGGGGGCGGTGTCAGTTGCACATGAATGCCTTTTAAAGCTTTAGGACGTCTCTTAAGGTCTTCCTATTCATATACATACATGGGTGGAAAGTGAAGCTGAAGCTTTTTAAGTGCAACTTGCAACAGGCTGTGTGCAGCAGGTAAGTTGCACCAACTAAATTGACGCTCCACCCTTCCCAACAATGCACTGTGGCCGGAACAGCCCAAATTTAGCCAGAAACCTCAAAAAGAGTATTTTTGAATATGTGATTAAAACTTGACTAACTTAAAAGAATATAGAACTACGCTTCCGATGTGCAGTACCAAATGTTTTTTCAACCAAAGTTCCATCGCTCTGTTCTTGCCGAACTTTACAGAAAAGAAATCCATATTTTTCGGAAAATATATTAAGGGCTTTGCAGTTTGACCGTGTGTTCACCCCCTTTCCCATCTGACTCCGGGAAAAGTCTGATTATTGTACCATATTTTAGCATATATTTATTTGATAAGAGCAAAAGAAATTAACAACAACAACAACAATTAACATGCTAGAGGCTTTAATTAATAACTTTCCATATTTGGTTGCGTTAAAAAAATATTACCCCACGGAAAACAACTACATTTGATATATTTTTGAGTCAAAAACATTAAACAAAACAGTAGAAAACAACAACTAAACACCAATTTTGTTATACATTACAATAAATATTTATTTTACATACCGTGAGCATAATTTTCCATATTCAACTTGATTGTTTTTATAAAAGCTTTGCTTATTAATTAAACAAGAAAAGAGTTTCCGCGCAACCCAAAACAGAATATTTTTTTATCCAACTGAAGTGTTTACGTGTACATTCAATAAAGTCACATTTTGAAATTACTACCATCAATTTTTAGACTTTAAGCCAGTAAAATCGTCAAGTCAACTACTGACGTATCTGATTGGATTTTCCATCATATTAATAGAACGCTAAATACATCGAAGAAACAGCTAATTATGAAACAACACGGGTAACATTAATAAGAATTTACCCAAATGCAATATGCTGATTTCCAGATTTAAAGTAAAGCATAGAATGTGGCTTTCTTCCAAATTGATAATATGCATTGATAAAAAGAATTTATAACCAAAGACCGGAGGATGTCCACGAATAAGTTATACGGAGGCCAGCAACAGTTCAAAGAGGAAAATAGCAACTGATTCGATTTTGATGCTAGTATTCTTCAAAGCTCCATTCAATCTTATTCGCCATTTCGTATTTTCGTAATTTTAAGAATTCTGCACTAAAACTGGATTTCTACTTATATATGACTCAATATCCGAACTGTCGGCGGTTCATAAGATTTTGGTCCAAGGAACTCAAATAATTTCAACCTCAACAATTCCTGTTGGGTGCTTAGCAGAAAATATTTGTATGAAATTTATGTCAAATTCAAGCGAAAGCGATTTCTGTGGCACCCCTGTATAAATAAATGAATATGTATATACAGAAGAGGAATTTTAAAAATTACTGTGTATAATTTGAAAAATCAAACTAAAATTGCATTTACTTAACTGTTTTTTTTTTATACGCAAAAAAACAATATTTGAATAAAACGTTTTAGATTTCAAAATACTTAAATTAAATTAAATTTTTTTTTCGAATTTTGTAAGTAAAAAAAAGATTTTTTAATAAAAAGTTAAATTCCTTAAATCGGGTAGTATGAACAGTAAATGAGGATCGGTCTGAAATTTTGGTCGTTTCTTATATATACCGTGAGTATTACTATGTCGGTTTAGTGTATGCGCAAATTTGGGCTATTCCGGCCACAGTGCAATGGACATATTCTTAGTGAATCCCTTTTTGAATAATAAATGTCAGGACTTATGCAGAAAGACAGATGTCCTGTATTCCCACATTCATATGTATTATCTGCACTCACCTTTAACAGGCAACTTAATACCAAATGATTTCATTGGACTAGAATTGACTGCAATTTAAAATGATTTATTAAATGAAATAATGAGTATAATGGTTACAGCTTTAAATTAACTTTAAATCAACGGCAATATGACTAGACTACCTAAATATCATAAGTATATATAGCAAGGCTAAAAGCCGGATCTGATCTGAATCTTTCAGAATTCCAGATCGTGAACCGAACCATTGAATTAATTACTTCACAAACACAAATCAGAATCTAACCTTTTTTTTAAAACAAAACCTTCTTAAACCTTCTTCAAAATTTATGTGGTCTGCAGCCTTGGTAAACAGTTTATTTTTTTTAACTATTTAATCTCAACATTTTTAGCTTTTTCAAACACTATCGACTGTTATGATCGGTGTAAAAACTTTGGACTAACAGAACTTATTCGGATATCAAATATACCAAAAATGAGTGTCTTCCTTTTTTGCACAGATTTCAACTGTTACCAGTTGGCAGCAACCAGTTAGCAGATGGCCACCTCATTTCAGTAAAAGGCAAACATTGCGCACCCCGAAAATGCATTCAATTAACAATTTCCCTGAATGCGAGTGAATGGCAGAAAAGTTTGCCGCACTGCGTGCATGGTGCTTTGCAGCAGGCTTTTAATCAAAAACTTGCACCCAAGTGGCAGACAAGTTTTTGGCCAAGTTTGCCAGCCAACACTGCCACTGCCTGGCAAGCTGGGCTAACTTCCCAAATTGTGACGTCGACAAAAGTCAAATCGTGCTGGAGCTTTCTCACATGCTGGCAGTAATCAGTCTCGAGTCCACACAGGAATAAAGAACTCACTTTTCAAATGTTTTCCTAACGAACTGTCATTGCTCTTACTATCTATATCTCGCTTCGTCTATCTCTCTCATTTTTTAAGTTAAAGCCCCCTCAGAATTATAAAAAACTTTTTTTAAAATTAAGATAAAAGAAACTTTTACACACAGTTCAACGTTTTTAAACATTCTATTAACTTTCTTAAAACATATACTTTAAAATATTAAAATTGAAAAATAAAATTATATTAAACTTCAACATTTGTATAAATTAAGTAGAATGATTAAAATACAGTCTGTATAAATATAAAATTTTGTATTAAAGCTTTTTAATAATCAATTAAAAATGAATTAAAAAATAAGATGCTTTGAACTCATACCTGTTAAATAATGATTAGTAATCATAATCATTAGTAATTAAATTATTTTTGTTTAAAAGTCGAACCAATGATTAAATTACGATTATTTTTGGTTTTGCCCAATTATTTAATGATTACGATTAGAAAAAATCAAAATAAAATCTAAAATTATTACGATTATTCAAAATAATCAGAAAAAATCAAAAATAATCAAAAATAATCGTTTTGAGTATTTCGGATTATTTTTGATTTTTTCTGATTATTTCTGATTTTTTCGATTTTTTTAGATTATTTATGACTATTTGGTAAAAAAAAAACAAATTATTTTAAATTTTCCCAATCAAAGTAGCCAAAGCTTTTGATTATAGTTGCTTTTTGTGCTGTCTAAAACAGTTAAATTCAGAAGAAAAAAGGGGGCAGCTAGAATATTTCCGTAGCTCACTAGTTAGAGTTGCTGACCTGTTATACTCTTAATTTTTAATGTTTAGGTTCGATTCCCCTGTCGTGTTAAAAAATTTGCTTTGACGAATTTTTTTGTGTAAAAAGATAATTTATTTTAGTGGATTTTCTGAGTAATTGAAATGTTTAATAATATTTGGTAAGTATTGATGGATATTTTGATTGTGAAAATTTAAAATAATTTGTTTTTTTTTACCAAATAGTCATAAATAATCTAAAAAAATCGAAAAAATCAGAAATAATCAGAAAAAATCAAAAATAATCCGAAATACTCAAAACGATTATTTTTGATTATTTTTGATTTTTTCTGATTATTTTGAATAATCGTAATAATTTTAGATTTTATTTTGATTTTTTCTAATCGTAATCATTAAATTATCACAAATTTTTCAACAGTGAATTATATAATCACTACGATTATTTCTAATAAATAATCTAATTGATTAGTAATTCTAATCGAAATTTAACAGGTATGTTTGAACTAAAGGATGTATAAACTAAAGCTTGTCATTAAAATCCTTGTGATGTGCCTCCTTATGGCATATAAATAAGTGGAAAGGTGGCAAAAGATAAACAATCAAATATGGTTGCCTGTCTTTCTAAGTTCCGTGTGAACTCTGAAGCATTCATGGCAAAAGTGTATAAAAAGAAGAAGCCTAAGCCAATGCTATGCTATGAAGTGAATGCAGTAAATTGCCATGCTGCAAATTCAAAGCGTGCCACAAGCCCAACCTCTCTCGCTACCTTTAACGCCCGCATGCAGCAAAGTTGGCCCTTGGACTCGGCCAGAACAGAACCAGAGAAGGATGCACGCAAGTAGGAGGGCGGGAGAATGGAAAAAAGCGTCCTTGCTCACTCACTCACCCAGTGTTTACCTAACGCAGTCGGCGGCAACGTCAGTGCCATTTAGCAAAAGTAATTAAGCGTCGATGCGTTTCATTTGTGTTACTTTTCTGGGCAATTAAGGCAAAAAGTTTGCAGTTTTACAGTGCGGCGTAAAATTTTCATAGTTAATTGTAGCCCCGACTGTTGCCCATAAGACGACTGAGTCATGGGCGTGGCAATGGCCCACGTCAATCGTCTGGCACAAAAAAACTTTATCCGCTCTCTGGCAACTTGAAATGGTTCTTATTGTTGCTGTTGTTGTCGTTGTCATTGTTGTTGTTGTTGTTGTTGTTGTAGTTGCTGTTGTTGTTGCGTGCACTTTGCATGGCTCTAAAATCGATTGTGGCTGTTGCTAATGGGAAGCTGCTGCTCACCATCAGCAACAAGTGAACCCTTTATCCCCCTTACCCCTTTTCCACAATCTCCTGGTGCTTAGGGTCTTTTAAGTTAAGTACAACACCCACTGCCAAAGTTTAAAATCCAACTAAACTTCTAATTGGTTTCAAGAAATTAATATCACAACTTTTATTTATTTATTTTCGTGTTAATTTGCTTTAAATTTGATTCTAAAAATAAGTTAATAATTAAATTGACAATTTTATAAACAATTTTATTTATTTATTGTCAGGCTAAGATCAGCCGTCACAACAATAAATTTAAAATTAGGGCAAACCCAGAAAACCCCAATCAGACCAAAACAATACTAAAGAGTAGTTAGTTGGACTAGTTAAACATGATAATATAGGGCTTTAATAGTGAGTGGAGAACACTCGAAACTAATCGTACAGTACAGACTATTATAATCTGCCCACAAGTAGACAAAAGCCCATGTTAATTGCCAATGTATTGCAAGACTTAAGTCGCCGGAACCTACCTTCATTAGTGCTGGTCTAATATTATTGAATTAGGAATTCGCATAACAAATTTAAAAAGAAAATTTAGAAATCATTATCAAAGTACATACAAATATATTAATAATTGTATTATATTATATTATATATATATATATATTATAATTGTATTGCTTAATGAATTTCTAGCTTTCAAATTATTTTCTAATGTTTGGAATCAAAACATAACCTTTTTTTTTAGTTACTATTCGTCTAAATAATAGGTAGCAACTAGCTGAAAAGTTGTTTTCTCGTTTTTATTTAATAATAGGTTGCTCTTCAGATTACGAGCATATCAAAAAATAATTAAATATGATAAGCGATTACCAATGAAATGACACTTGGAGTACGAGTACTCGTACTCCTATCAGGAACTATTATAATTTACTATCCGAAGGTCATTCTTACATTCACAACCGAGCATACAATGCAGTGTGCTCTTCTGGGTTTCACTTTCGATAATTGTACACAGAAAAAAAAATCCGGGATATTTAGCCCGAATTCAATCCGAAACGATGTCAGAAGTGGGGTAATCTCGGATTTTCTTAAACCAAGTTTGAAATACTTGATTTTTTCAATTTCGAATTCAATCCTGAAATTCTTAAATTCAGGCTAAAAAATTTTTATTAATTATAGTGTTTTTTGTTACATTTAAACTCTTTTTTTTTGTTTTTAAATATTTTCTATTTAAGACTTTGTTTTAAACGTTTTTTTTTATCTTTTTTTTATTTTAATAGAAATATTTTTTTAAAATTTTTTTTTTAACATTTTTTAATTTTTTTATTTTGACCCTTTTTTTTTTTTAATTTACGGGGGGAATCGAGACCAGATTTTTTTCAAACTGGAGTCGGCGACTCTAACCATTGAGCCACCGGACCGGTTGAAATGAGTGAGGCCAGGAGAGAATTTCCCTCTCGCGCTCAGCAAATGTGTATTTTCCCATTTTAATCCCGATACAGGCTTGATTATTCAGCTTAATCCTGAATACATACTTAAAAAATGCGGGCTTAAATTAAGTATTTTATACTTGATTTTAGAATGGCAATTTTTTTGTGTAGCAAAATTTTGGATTAATTTGCTAATTGTTTGATGATCCAAAAATTATGCTAAAAATGTGTTTGTGACTAGCATTTTAAAGTGATATCCGGAACAGATCTCTGATATAGATATGATATAATATTGTACTTAAGAGATGTAGTTTAATATGCTGAATAAGGACGTTAATGGGCACTCAAGCGATTACCGCGCCATTCAAAAACTAAAAGTTGGGGGAGTTTCTTGCGACTTTGCTTCAGCTGACTTAACCTGACCATCATCATCATCAGTGGCAGCAACCCTAGAAGCGACAGCAATTTACCAGCACGCATTTTGCCCTCTCCTCTTTCCTCTCTCCTCTCTTCTCCCCACAAACTCACAACCCCACAACCTGGCAGCGGAATGTGCAAAAAATGTTTCTCATTAAAAAGTTGTTTCACAATTTTATTATCCTCTCGTTGGCGTCCTTGGCGTCGCTCTTATCCCCGTGGTCGTCCTGCAGGTGTGCAGTCTCATTGTCACAAGCCCTGGTGACAATGTCAATAAAGCAAACTTCGGACCTGAAAAACACTCAAGTCCCAAACCCGAATAAAAAACCAGCACAAACGCAAGCTTAAGCCCAACTCAACCCCACAGAGCGGCAACAACATCAAATTATTTTTAAATTACTTGCAAAAATAGGGCAGCGCAAAGTTATAATAATATAAAGCGAAACAAAGAGTGGAATAAGTAATAATGTGCTAGATGAGTTGTCGCGACTAGAAGTTGCCCTGTTCGCAAACACAAGTTTAGAAAGCTCTAAGTTTGTCATACACTTTAATGGAAATTTTAAAATACATTTTAATTTCGACGTATATAAATAGACTGCTTAACAAGCTAAGACTTGAAGTATCTACTTATGATCTAGTTAAATGACTGTAAGCAACATAGTTCATTTATAACATATATACACTTCTTTATTTTATAATGGGAAACAAATTTGTGTTACCTTTAGGTTGGAGCATATTTTTATATGTATAGCTGAGACTCCCGGGTACTCTCTAATCCGGATTCTGGTCCAGTTAAATGGAACTTTTATAGTTTTAGGAAGCAATTTTTAAAGAGATTATGTTTTAAAATTGTACTTTGTTAGCACGTGGGTGTCAGAACGAAAGGCAAAGTTAAAATATATGTTATAAAAGCAAGGTAAATAAAAGGTGCACGAAAATGGCTGGGAAAGCGAAGAGAAGGCGAAATAAACATAGAGGATGAGAGATGCAAAGAGAGAAAGGGAGAGAGAGCGATCGGAAAATAGTTTAATCTTATCAATAGATTTTTAATCATTTACCAAATATTAAAGCTTATCAATCGGCATTATAAACTTTAAATTTACTGTGGGTATTGATTTGAATTATTACTCTTTCAATTCTATGTAATTATATTATCACAATGTTACGAAGAACATGAGAGTATGTCACTTGCAATCAACTGTTGTTAAAACAATTCCAACAACTCAAAAACACTTCAAAGCCCCCAAGTGCAACTGCAAGCTATCAACAATAATAGCTTGTTCCACATATCATTTAAAAGCAATGCCATGTCCAGAGTGCACTGACCACGCCCACAGTACTTATACATAATAGATCAATTAATTAGAAGAACAACAATTAGCCATTTCTAAGGCTACTGGGTAGCTTCTTTTACAAAGCTAGCTCAGACTATACACACATAAATATTAAAGCACTTTATTTCAAATATGGTTTCCAAACTTAATTAACATTGATTACACTAGCTTACAAAAAAATTAAAAATTTTGCTGTTTATGTTTCAGTGCACTTTTCTTATGGACTTTGGACCACTTAACACGAAAATCGCACTTAACGTTTTCGAACTACTAATTTTTTTTTCCGAATTTTCGAATTTGCTCCGACACTTTAGAACAGTGGTCGGCACCAACACATTCATATGAATGCATTGCGTTAGTGTGTATTTTTGTTCGCCTAACAGCGGAGTAACAGCGACGTAACAGCAGCAAATTGCAGCAGCGACGCATACATGAGCGTACGTGAGCGGCAGCGCAGTAGCTACGCAAGTTTCCTATGCCTACGAGGTAGGGCCGTGCCGATGGCTGCTGAAGAGTATTCCACGAGATCTAATTAACCGACTTGGTTTTTATGACAACAAAATTGATTTTACTTAATCTTAATTTTCGATCAATAGTTCCAATCGCAGCTATTTTGTACGAAAAACTTTTTGGTTGCTTGAGACACTCAACGAATTTGAATAAATCATCATCTGTTAGGTCCTATACATCCTGATCATAATTGGTTGAAATCGGCCCACTATATCATATAGCTGTCATTCAAACAAAACTAGAAAATTGTTAAAAATATTATTTATATTCTTTCATTGAAAATTATTTTGACATTTATCCATGGATTTTCATCAGCAAGGGCTCTTTTTTTCGTAACATTGTCAGCTTTTCGTTAAAAACTTTAAATTTCTGGGTCGATTTGTGTGCTTTCGAGCTCAAAAAAATAAAAAAAAAACGGATTTTGAAACTTATTAAAGTAGCTAGCTTCTGAACCACTAACCCATAGTCCATAAGAAAAGTGCACTGAGACATGACAAGCGAAATGGCTGTAAGCTAGTGTTATCTTATTATTTTCTTATTATTCTTTTAGCGATAAAATGTGGTTATTTTATTGTTTAATTAAGAGAAACCAAAGGCATGTTATTGTTTTGTTTGGGATCTATATAATGATTAATCAGCAATGGAAAAATATTATAATCGATTGGTTCGATAAAAGTCTTTGAAATATTTATTACATGTTGTGAAACGCTAACCTGTAATAGATAAAGAAATTTCCCGATATAAGCGAAAATTGTTTTAGCCCGACCCTCAACTTATCGATTGATTATTATATTTAAATGACATATTTATAATTTTATGTGACCATAAAATTGATAAGCAGCGTATAAGACAACCGAAGAGATACTATATATTTGTATTCCGTTTAAATGATCGTTCAAGTGATAATGCCAATGATTAAAACGCAAAATCAGTCAAAATAAATATTAACTTTATAGTCATTTTAAACAAAGATATGAAGTTATTCTGATTGGAATATACACTGAAAAAACTGGGATGCAGATTTGGCTACTGAAAGAAATACCGAAATAAAATCAGGAATAGAGTTATAAGGAATCCAAAATACGAATCCGAAATTAGAATTACAGTTATTAGGAATCCAAAATTAGAAAGATAAAATTGGGAAGACAAAAATTGGGAAGACAAAAATTGGGAAAACAAAAATTTGGAAATATAAAATCAAAAATATTTTATTAAAAGTCAAGCGATGTTTAATAAAGTGTTTTTAATTTTGGCTATTCTTAATATTTGTTTTCCTAATTTTTGTCTTCCTAATTTTTGGTTTCCCAATTTTGTCATCCTAATTTTGATTCCTTTTGACCTTTTTCCTATTAGCAAAAAGACAACATTTGTAGAACCATTTATTTCAAAATCAGGACTTCGATTCGGTCAGGGGTGCCAACCATTTATTTCAAAATTAATAAGGTCTACATATATATGTTGTGTGCCACCTTATATAAGAATTCAATCATTTTTTCATTTTTGTTTTCGTCGTATGCTTTGAGTAACTATATTAGACGGTTGTCACCCTTTCATATTGTAATTGTTTCTTCTCGGGCCTTTCTCTGGCGTGTATTTAAATAATCTTAATGTGTTGTTCATATTGTTCTTTAATGAGCAATGTATACAACTATTCGAAAGAATTTAACCAAAGACAGGAAAACCAAAGATATTTTTCCAATATTTTTTCCTGATTTTTTTACTCTGAATATTTTTCTTAGTTGAAATTCCTAATTTATGATTCCTTGATTTTTTCTTTCTTTTTTTTGTTTTTTCTTCTTTTTTAAAATTCCTTAAAAAATACCGGAATTAGTATGAGGTAGCGTTTAAAATCGCTCACCTTACCTGATGATTGACAACATTGTAGTGATTTTTAAAATGAAATGTTTAAAATGGAAAATATAATGATGATATGAGCTAATGTTAAATTTAACATGAAGTCCTGCAAAGCGCTTATCTATCAGAAAGCATTTTTGATTTATTGTAAGTAGGAACTAAATCTACTTTATCTGAAATTTTATCACACATCGAATTTACATATCCCATTAAATAGCTGGCTGAAGATTGTAAATTGTTTGTAGGTTTTCATTTTAAAGAAGCGTATTTCAAGTAAAGTTTTAAAGATAAATCTATGAATATAATTCTTAGAGACTTTTTATTTGATTGTCATCTATATTTTGTTGTTCTCTACATGAAAACACATTGGATTCATGATCCTTGAGAACTATGCATGATGTGATTTCTTTTTCTGAGTGTAACTGATTTCTGGTCGAACAGTCTAATTATCCATCTAATGAATGGCAACAACAGCAATAACGCTGATAAAAGTTCGGGCCAACTACTTATATGCTAGACGGCGGAGCGTCGTGCCACCATTGACATACATAACCACACAGACACAGAGTAAATACACATACATAACTGTATGTAACCGAGTAACTCAGTAACTGAGTGGGTGAGTATGGGACCATGTTCGTATATGTAGATAAGGCTTGCGGATCCCAGCTCGTCGGTCGGTTCCTAGCAGCATGATTGGAGCGATTAGTTCGGTCGCAATGTCAACGAGAGGCAGAGGTAGCTTCGTCAAGCTGACGCTGCTGGCGTTGCTGGTAATGTTTGCGTTTCTGTTGCTGCTCAGTTCACTGCGCAACTCGGAGTTGGATCTCCGAGAGCTGCAGCTGAACGATTTGAAGCAGCAACTGGAGTTTGAGCAGCAGCTAAGGACGGAGAGTCAGCCGCAGGCGGGGAAGGCGACGCCGCCGCCAGTGCGAACCGTGGAGGAGCCCGTGGATGAGGAGCTGGTGAGGGAGCTGGAGAACGAGCTGCCCGAGGTGGATTACGGCTTCTGGTATCGCTATGCCAAGCCCAAGAAGTATGCCACGAGCAACACATGTGCCCGCTACCCGGATCCCTTGGATCTGCAGCTGCACAACATTTACTGGCAGACGTTTAACAATGCCAATGTCACATTTCGACTCTATGCCGCCTACCTGGACATGCGGACGGGTCTCAAGGCGAGGGGCGTGGTCCGAATTCTGGCCACGGCCAATCAAATTGGCGTCGCATTTCCGGTCACCCACTGCCAGTTGTGGTATGCGAATCACACGAAACCCATCACAGTGCAGGTCAGCAACTATGTGAGTGTCTGGATCAAGAGCTGGGGCTTCAAGCCCCTGCTCAGCTATCCCCATTTATTGAGTTGCCCCGTGCCGGGTCCCATGCCCCCGAACATACTCGGAAAGACGCCCAGCACCGTCTCATTGGTGAGCAGCAACTGTGAACATGCGACAAACTCACTGCGCATTCACTACGATCAGCCCAATAACACTGTGATCAGCACAGGCTCCAATACCACGTCGAGGCCTGCACTCAGCTTTGGAGTCTGCGTCAAGGGATTCGACTTTCCTTATATTGACCTATCGGCTCGACTCATCGAGTGGTTCGAGCTGCAGCGTCTGCTTGGGGCATCGCGAGTCTATGCCTACATGTACGATGTGCATCCGGCGGTGCAGCGGGTTCTGGATTACTATCAGCGCATTGGCTACCTGGAGTTGCGTCCCTTGACCATGGCCAATGGCATGCCCAGGCTGCGGCATTATCAGCACATGCTGCTCCAGCAGAGGCGGCTGATTAAGCGACTCAACGAGCTGATACCCTACAATGACTGCTTCTATCGGAACATGTATCGGCATGACTATCTCCTGAATGCGGACATCGATGAGCTGATAATGCCACTGGGCACCCTACGCACCTGGCAGGAGATCCTGGACACGGATCAGGCCCTGACCTTTGAGCCCTGTCCCAATGGATTTGTCTCGCTGTGCTTCATCAACACCTACTTCACCAAAGTGGTGCCCGAGGCCCTCAACCACGAGCAGCTGGAGGCCGACGAGCTCTACGTCCTGCAGCACACGATGCGGCATCGCAACTACTCGCTGCCCAATCGTGCCACAAAGTGTTTCCACAACACGCGCTACTCGGAGACGCTGCACAATCACTTCACCCTGAAGTGGCTCAAAGGCGGTTGCACCCCTCGCACTATCGCCGTCCAGATCGCCCAAATGCAACATTATCGCGAGCCGGATAACAAATATAACAATTCCGAACTCGTCGAGGATCGCAACGCCTGGAAGTATGCCCCCGAGTTGCGGGCGGCTGTGGAGCAAGTTTGGATACATCTCGACGATGTGCAGCGCCAGAGTGAGGAGACCGAGGATCAGGGAATGCTCGAGGAGTTGATGGATCACGAATCGGATCTGGAACAGGCCCAGGAGCAGCAGCAAATGATGCATCAGGCGCAGGTGTCGAAAACTTAGAATTAATTTGTATATAAATCACCTTTTTTTTGTTAGTGTACAAATATTATTTATTTATATAGTACGAATTTGTAAGTTTAATGCGTTTAATTAATAATAAAACTATTAATTATTTATATTAATTGTTGACAATACATTTAGAAATATAATCCTTGATATACTCAAACGACTAATATCGACACACAAATAAATATTTTTTGCATAGCTTTTAAATAAATGAACCGGCGCCATCGGTAGCCGACGATAGTAATTTCAAAACCATCGATAGTCGACGATAGTGCTATCGATAGTCGTCAATAGCCCCGGACACAAAAAATACATACAGTTTGTCAAAAAACACTTTACACACTGAAAAAAACTTAATTTTTTGACTTTAAACAAGGAAATAATAGCTTTTTATATATATTTGGAAAGGTCATTTAAATTCCGTTTGAATGATGCAAAACTATCCTTTACCCTTAAGTACCCATTGAAAATTTCGAATTTTTGTAAATATCTACTTTTCCAACATTTTTCCTCGGTCTCAAATAAAATATGTTTTGATGCAAAAAAATTCTTCAAACAATTCTAAGAGCGAATGTATAAAGAAATTTTCAAGAATCTCTTCGATAGTATTTTTTGTGATTTTGGAAAGGCTTGTTAGCCACTTTTTGTATGAAACTGAGGAAAAAGGGGTTGAAATACTAATTTTTAGCAATTTTTAGACTATCGGGAACTATCGAAAGTGGGTAACCGCTATCTCGATAGCTCCCAACCATCGATAGTGCCGATAGTGCTATCGATAGTTCTCCAACTGTACAAGAGTTTGGTTGAGTTAATATAGTTAATATACAGTGAGTCCCTATACTACTTATGATATGTTTATGTACTTCACTAACTTGGCTCAGAACTTAATTGCAAGCCCAAGGTAATAATATATATTTTAATTGCATCACTAATAATTATGGATTTAACACATTTCGTATTGTTTTGTATGTTGTCCAACTATCAATTAACATTAAATTTTTTTTGATTTATTGTTGATCCTAAATAAAAGCATTGATAATAATTACGGAAATTTACATGAAAAGCATAAGTGATAATATTTAAGCTATCAATCTATCTTTCCTGAAGAGTAATATTTAACCCCCGACTTTAGGACATGATCATTATAAAATTTACATGATGTCTGCAACATGAGATATTATGTTTCTCATATGTCATTAACTTGACTGTTGATGCTGATTCAAAGCAAATTTATTGGAAAATCAAAGTTATTTCCTTCAGCTCCCGCATTCAGAATGTCATAGTTTGAGAAAGGAAAAGTTAGAAATGTTTTCACAATTAAACTTATATAGTTAACTAGATCTATTTATAAGAATATTAAAATGGAAAACCCAAAACACAGCAATTCAGTGCTTCAAAACTAACCAAACGTCAAAGAACGAATCAATTCCCATCTATCTACTTTAACAAGTAATTGTATTTGAAAAAGGAATGTAAATTAGAACAGTTTCCACAAATAAAATTTGTCTATAGTTAACTTGATCTATTTATAAGAATATTAAAATGGAAAACCCAAAACCCAGCAATTCAGTGCTTCAAAACTAACCAAACGTCAAAGAATGAATCAATTCCCATCTATCTACTTCAACAAGTAATTGCATTTGAGAAAGGAATGTAAATTAGAACAGTTTCCACAAGTAAAATTTGTCTACTATATAGTTAACTTGATCTATTATAAGAATATTAATATGGAAAACCCAAAACACAGCAATTCAGTGCTTCAAAACCAACCAAACGTCAAAGAACGAATCAATTCCCATCTATCTACTTCAACAGGTAATTGCGTGTTTTCCCATTGTTCTTGTCGCTGATGACTCTTTAAAATCATGCTACTAAATTCTACCTATATACATTTCGTACCTGAGCAGCTTGATTACTGTATATACTGGGAATGTGACGATACCGTGTAGAGACAGCATATTGCAACTGGGTATATTGCTTTGAGATTAAGTTGAAGACATTTTTAAGCCAAATATATTTTTATATATTTCAATCAGATTTTATTACAAATGTAGATTATGTAGATAGAATGCAGATTTTCAACTGAAGAAATAATTGTATTTTAACAAGCCTTTGCTAATTGGAATTTAATACTCAGCTCAAAAGTATGCAACGATTTGTTAAATCCCACGACTCAATGGCCCGTGTCTTATTACTGGGCCGCCTTATCTGCTGTCATTCACACTTGTCGAACCCGACATAAATTCAATATTGCTTCACACAAATAGACTGAATCATCATCGGCACCCGCTGAGAATTTTGGACTTTTGTTTTCAATAAAGAAACAATTGGAAACAAAGCGAATGAGGTAAGAAACGACTTGGCCGAGTGACTAGTGTAGAAAAGTCTCATATCAAACAATTTACTCAATCAGTATTTGAGATATCGTGCCAGGTTTGAAGAGAAACTTCAGAACACATTTGTATTGTAATCATTTGTTTATTATTAGCAATAAATAGAGTAGTTATTAAATTACAAAGTACCGCACATATTTCAGCAAAAAACAAAAAAAAAATATAAAAGTACAATACATACACACTTATATGGTACATATGCAGAAAATGTTATCACTACTTTAGTTATCGCAGAACAAAAAAAAGTATTAAAAAAAAAAACGAAAATGAAATTGGCAATGGGAATGGGAGTACGTACATATAATGGGAATAAGGAATACTTTGGACATTTTGATTATGTGTTATGAGTATGATTTGCCTAGGTGCGTAGCACGTAGGCGCCGAGGGCGAGTGCCAAGGTGCCCGTGAGTGTTGTGGCCAGTGTTGAGGCGCCACCGCGGGTGCTGTTGCCCTTGGCGGCGAGGAGAATGGGACGCTCGTTGGCACGGGCATCCATCCAGGCCTGGCAGTCGGTCTCGTTCTTCACGAAGCGAAAGATCGACTGGACAATGTTGGCGGGCGTGATGTCCGAGCATTGCTCCAAATGATGCACCACACAGCCCTCAAAGCTCTGCAGATCGACGCAGTGGGTGGGCGAGAAGAGGAACTCTGGGCGGCTCATCAGGTCGGACAGTTCGCCGTCCTTGGGCATATACTGATGGAATGTTTTGTTGAAGCAATGACTGATGCTCTCCTTGTTGGCCTCCAGGCACTCGGGCCCCTTTTCGGCAACGAAAAGCACAAGTTGATCCCCGCCACGGGAGCAAGCGAATCCCAGCAAAGAGGCAGCCAGACGCATCATGACCGCCTGTTGGCGCTGCTCCTCGGCTGTCAGGCAGGGCTTCACTTTGTTCTTAAACTCACGCACGCAGTCCTCGGCCTCTGGGGCTCGCTTGCAATACTTGTTGAAGACGGTGTCCAGTTCACCGATCGCACGAGCCGCATCCATTTCAGCCTGCAGAGCCGTCATGTTGGCCAGGCCACTCAGGCAGGTGCCCAAATTGGCGGCCGCATTCTCGATGTCCTTGTACAGCGTGGAGTTATCCGAGCCCGTCACCTTCTTGCACTTCTCGCGATACACGCGCTTGATATCATCTGCATAATTGAGTTCCAAATGAGTCATGTTCACATACCTATGATTATGTCCGAGGACGGTACTTACCCATGCTCACGTTTGTGTTGCGAAACTCTGGAGGCAGGAACTGGGACGAAACACTGTCCAGCTGACTGGCGCTGAACTGGGGCGAATCAGCAGGGCTGGCACGCACCTCCAGCAGAAAAGCGCCCAGGGCGGCCAACAGGCACACAGCCAGCAAAGCGTATTTGTTCATTATGGCCACTGTTTAGAATCGAGACGAGTCCAATCAAATCCACTCGCATCAAGTCGCGTCGAGTAAGGGATCAGTTATTATCTTTTTTAGTTTTTTGATCTAGTTTTCCTTGCGGCCTCCGTGGCCGTTCAGCGCGCGTTGCTGCGATTGAATGAGCGAACGAGCAGAAAGCAAATGCGACTTGACAGCGCAGCGGCGCACAGTGGTACACAGCATATGAGAACCAAGTGCAACCAAGCAACTGGCAGATTGACACTGTTATCAGGGCATAGCCAAATGCTGCTTATCAGCAAAAGAGAGGCATTATTTTTTCACTACATACATATATATGTATATTTATATGTAACACACAAATATGCATTTCTATTGTTATCAAGCTAATTAGCTGATCGAAATGTGTTTCAAATGTGTGAATTGATACCACTTGGAATTATAAGTTCTAGCATACATATTTTAAGATATAAACTTTTAAAACTTGTTATATCAAATATCTAAAGTCTGATGATTAAATAAAAAAAATTTTAAAAAACACATTTGTATCTCTGACAATGTCCAATAAAAACTATTTCATTAAAATAAATACGTTATCAAATACAATTATAAGTTCTATCATGTCTTAAAATATAAAAATAATTTTTTATTATTACATAAAATATATTATCCCTAATAATAAATTATAAAATATTTATCAGGGATTAAAACCGAAACGAATATCGGTTTCAGTTACGGTTTCGGTTATGTTCGCATTTAGGTTTTCGGTTATCGGTTACGAAAAATCTTTCGTAACGGTGTTTCGGTTTTGAAATACCGGTATGGTTTCGGTTCACAAAAAAATTTTTGTTGGCAAAAATTTATTTATATTAATAATATAATAATAATAATTATAAAGGCATTACTTTCTTAATTTTTCATTCACACATTTCTTTCACATAATCTTCAGTTTATTTTAAATTTATTTTATTTGCGCTTATTCAGTGCTATGAAAATTCGATCATGAATATCAAAAAAAAAAATTCAAAATTAAACATTAAAAAAATTTAAAATCAAAATTAAAAATGAACAATAATTTTTTTTTTTGTGTGTGAAAAACCGAAATTAACAGTTATAAATGAATCGGTTACTAAACGGTTATTTTGATTTACAGAGTTTTGGTTTTAAGGTTTCGGTCAAATGAAAATTTTTATTTTCGATTACGGTTTCAGTTACGGTTTTAAATTTCAACCAAATAGAAAAGATTTAACATTGAAAGATAAATTGAATTACCGAATCAATTGAAGTAAATGATGTATTAAATATCACTTTTTAGTAAGGTACTTGATTTGAAGATACGTTAGCAAGTGGCTGGCACTTGAGATAGAGGCGATGTTGAACCACTGTGCAACATCGGTGGCTCGGTGGCGGCAATCCGAACACCTTCGTAGTCACTGGCGGTGTGACATCATCATCATCGTGGATCCCATGTTCGGCCGAAAGTGGGCAAAGGGCAGGAATTGTCGTGCTGCTAGGAAAATAATTGATTTACAGCAAAGGAAGTCGATCAATCGAGTACCCGTATTTAAAATGTACTCATGTACGAGTAAAAAGATATTCGTACTCGTGCGATCGTTGCTTGATTTCGATAGCGATATACTTACTTAAGTACGTGTACATAATGTACATATAAGTTATGCTATCCACATACATATTGTTCGTCAATCTTATCGGAGTTTGCCTTAAATATTTATTTATACGCTTCTTGCACTATCGATGTATTTGTTCGTCCGTTTAGTAACAGTGTCACCAGAGTCGGAATGCTTTAAAACTGATAACACTCAAAAGTATAAAACACAAACAACAACAATAAAGACAAAGACATGAGCAACTACAACAACAACAACAATCATCGTCATCAACGACCTCGATTCGATTGCAGCGTTTTGCGGAATTTTCATTTACGAGTTTTTTCAAGAGCAGCTCGGTACGTTTAACGGTAATGTGGATCACCTGCTCCACAATTTCGTTATAACTCTGGCTTATAGGGTATTTTTTATGATATGTAATTTGAGCATGACCTATGCAAATACTTACATAAATATGTATATGGATAACATAATTTGCAGCAAATTTGTAAGAAACCCGTCAAAAGCTGACGAAACAAATTAAATTGAGTACAAAGAGTACTTAGTGTTGAAAGACCCAATGTCCATTTAAATAATGAATTAATCACACACCATATTCAGGTGAAACACACTCAGTTTTAAACCCGCTAAATCGTAAATTCTCGAACTTGAGTAATTATTTAGTTTACAGCAAGTGTTATTGGACAAGTTAATAATCATTATTAAGCAAGTTTGCTTCCTACTTTTTTATAATTAGTAATAAAAGATTACCTTAATTGAATCAAAAGAGCCGATTATATATATTGGGCATAATTATAAGTCGATAAATGAATAGAAAAACTTTCATCATCTGTTCGCAGTGTCAATAATAATATAAATGATGATGTGACACTTTTTTAAAATTGTAATTTATAAAGTTTTGGGTTCCAACATTGTTTGTTATCAATAAGGAAATAACAATTAGACTAAAATGAGGTGGATCGAAATGGAACTGAAACAATTATACACAACATATCGCATTATTTATATTTCGACAATTTAATAGTTGCGGTAAAAACAAAATTTATCTTCTCTTCGATAATAATTATTAACTTTAAGATCTCCATATAAAACGGTGAATAATTACTTTACCTCAACCCAATAATCAAGTGATAAATGTTATGCACTTAGACGCTCGAGCTTTAATTAGTCTAGCGTTTAGTGGGTATTATTGTTTTAATTAAGCATTCTCTTAGTACCTCATAAGAGACATGCACGATCTTAGCAGAAACAAAGGCTTAACTCATCTGAATCCAAAGCTCAAGCTTTTGTCATGAAGCCGGTTGATATGCGACTAAATAAAAGCGAACGACATTCAGCATTTTATTTGGGCTCAAAGTTCACATACTCGTACTGCCGAAACGTTTGCTACGTAATGACTGCGATTAGCTTTTATTGCTCAATTGCTTTATATGAATGAAAGAGACGTAAGTAGAAAACCGACAAGCAGCAAGCGAGAGTGACTACTGCCAAAGTAAAACTACAAATTTATCAGGAAAAAAAATCCAAAAAGGGAATTAGCCGATTTACGACTCCTTTTGGTCGTGAGAATACGAAGTTATTTTCTTTATTACAGAAAATGTATTTGAAAATATATAAAGAAAACAAAAGCATTTCAATTTAAAATCACAACTGCTATAGTTCGAATCGCGATTCTACATACAAGTAATAATTTAAATACATTTTCTATGTTTCGTGAATAAATATTTATTAAAAACAACTATGAAAAAAGGGGTCAAATATCTTAATTAAACAAATGCCTTCTATGCTACTTAAAGAAAAAATCTATACACAGTTAAATTTCTTATTTATGAAATGAAAAATTAAATACATATAAGGTGCATTTCGTTCATTTACTTGAAGACTGTAAAAGCTTCAAAAACTCAATTTTTGTTTTACATCCTGTGTTCTATTATGTACAAGTTTCATATTCGTGTATTGTGTACATTCGGCTGATCATTTAATAACTTTTTACTGTAATGCAGTTTTAAATTATAAACTTTCAGCTCATTACCCAGTGACTATTTGTCTATATAAATCTTAGATCTTAGAGACTTATAGAGAAAATTATCAAATCATAAAATTATTTTACTTTTAGATTTGCTGTTTGTCTGCAATTTGAGAAGGAAAACGCAAATACATAAGACTAAAAATTGTTGATCGGAGTCAGTTCAGTGAATAAACTGTTCACTTGTTTCTACTCATACGAGTATACTTAGGACCGAGAGTAAAGCCAGCTGGAACTACTTGAAATCTAAAAGCACATAAGGGAACTCGTAGAAAAATATGTTGGGAATAAGTTGCCCTGGCTATTTATAAATAGTTTTAAAAATTCCTGACTTGTAGGTGGAAATACTTTATTATTAGTCATTGCATATGCGTTTAATCTCATTCTTTTTCCCACTATCTATCTCTCTCTACGAGTACATGTTTCTGTCTCTGTCTGTGGCTGTTGGCGCACATAATAAACTCAAAGCATACTTTTAGGAGCAACTAAAACGGAAGCGAGCAGCCAACGGAAATGCCAGAAGCGCAAACTGTGTGTGCTTCATTTGTGTGTGTGTGTGTGTGTATGTGTATACATTGCGTATACGCCGCGTGTTGGCCCACTTAAGGGGCAACAACTAAGGCAACACAAATGCAGCAAGTGAACTGCATGCGAGTACTCATTTGTATGCCTTGGCTAAATGTGAGTCTGGCACAGGTGGATATATCGTATAATACAATATATATATTTGTAAAATCTCATATCTGTTTGTCGAGCAAAGCAATGCGAAGCTCTCTTGTCAAAGTCTGCCTTGGATCTGATTATTCTGCCTTGGCCAGCTCATGAGCTTAGTCAACAGCTTTAGTATCCCAATTAAGTTGGCAAATATGTTTAACAAGTTAATGAATTCTAAACATTCACAGAGAGAGGAGAGCACTATTAAAAAAATATATTCCACGAATAATATATATAAAAGAAATATAATAATAATAATAATGATCACGATAGGGGAAGTGGGCAGTGTGCAACGCCTGTTTGCTGCGTGGGGCGTGGCTGTTGCTGTTGCTGCAACATGGTTTGCTTTTAAATGAAATTAAGCTAATTTAGGAAACAGCCAACGTGTCGTCGTCCCCTTCCTTGCCGGGGACTTGTCGACGTACGTCGTCCTGGCTGTAGTTTAATTCAATGCAGGGCCACCGCACACATCACGACCTCATATAAAACGATGAGTCTCTCTCTGTGTGTGTGTGTGTGTGAGTCCCTGTTAGCTATTTGGAACACATGCTACCTGTCCGTGTCCGTGCGTTCATTCGTCTGTCCGTCTGGCGGATGTGTGTTGTCTGCCCAGCTCCTGTGTATTGTAATTTATTATCCTGCATGGCAAAAGGGATTTTCATCAATTAATCATGCTGACGATTCTGCTGCAGTTGGACAACCAGAACAACACACTGTTGGCCCACACTTAATCGGCCTTGCGACACACACACGCACACACACACACACAATCGGGATGAGCTCCAAATCTGGCTGAAGTTAAAGTTTAGCTTTGAGCTCGCAATTCATAGAACTTGTTTATATGGTTGAAAATTCGTAATAGCCCTAAGACAACTTACGATTGAATTTTCCGCTTCAATCGCTGGGTTATAAGGTTTTCCGAACATTGTCAAAGATCTCAAGAAACAGAGGCAAGTTCATCTCTAAATGGTAAATGTGACATGATTACGAAAAGAGTTGCAGAGAGTGTATTTAAAAGATATCAATCACGGCTCAAAGTGAACTTAAAATCAGTCCAGACATTCCAATATGGATTACCAACACCACCCAGGATCTCGGGAGTGGGATCGGCATTGGCAAAGTACCAACAATAACAGCTTCCTGCGAACAGTTTCCTTCCTCTGCCAATGCCTTCCATTGGCCTTGGCCTTTGTGAGCTTACTCCTAGCAGTGGCCCCAGCATGGAGTTCGGGTATTAAAGTGATTTATGGAGTGGCCGATCCATTGCCAAAGAGACCTCGACGCACGGCCATGTAATTTGTGAGCAAAACTATTTCAAGTTGTTATCGTTGTTGTTGTTTTTGTTGTTTTTGTTGCCGGTGAAGGAGTCAGCTTTAAGTGCATGCAGTATATATGGGCAATTTTCTAAGCGATTTCATCAATTATTTAAAGGCAAATGAGTTTTGGCTGCTCTATGCGAATGACTGGCAAAAGCATTACAACAAAAGTTGAGGTAATTTTTCGTTTAGTTTATTATGCAAAATTTAATTTGAATAAACAAGCAATCAATTGCTGCCATAACATTGCATATCGAGGCGAACAAAAGCGAGTATATAATTCTAGCTCGGCATTAAATAGTAATAGTTAGTCTATATCAGGAGTGATTGACATGACCCAAAATGGAGCCTTGGCAAAACAGAATTTGGACTTTTAATTTGCATTTATTCAAGCACATTAATTTTACTAAGTTTAATATACTCGTATGCTTAATCATTCAAAGAGAATCTTTTTTATTTAAGTGAACAATTTTTGACTGGTAAAATTTAAATTGTTGGACATGAGTCTGTAATTGCACATCCAGTCTGCTTACCTAACAGCAACGAAGTTTTCACATCGTTATAAAAGTCAAATTGAGGCCAAAATCAAATAGAAGTTTAATGAAAATTCATGTCAACATTTGGTATCTAAATAAATGCAGATAAATAAAGGGATATCCAAATGCAAATGCGGCAATTCAAACGCATATCGAGCTTTGATTGACATTCTGCAAACAGTTCGCATTGCCAGGACAAAAAAAAACTGATTACTGCACAACATTTTACCCAAGTCAAAGCATGGTCTTATCAAAAGAAGTCCAGAGTTAAAAGAACTTTAAAAAAATCATCAACCAAATTTCAGTTTTTGTGACCGGCAGCAAAAGTTACGGGGATTCCAATTATGATTTTCTGTGTCAAAGAGCATATTTGTACTATGCGAGCATTTATTTTTGAGCACCACTGTTGCCCCTTACTGCACATAATTGATTTTTTCTTTTTCGATTTAAAAATGAGATTGAAATATGTATGTATAGTATATCGAATATAAATTGAACTTTCAGCCGTTCAGCTTTCGTTTACTGAATATGACAATTATTTTTGCTGAGTCGATCTATGAAACTCAATGTTTTACTAATCAGCTAAGGACTTAAATTAAATCAAAATTGAAAATGTCAATTGAATTTTCACTTAACACCTCTGTAATTATTTCCTCTAAGCGCAGGAATTATTATAAATGGTTGATTTTTTTTATGTATTGATTTTTGATAATTAGCTTAGAAAACTACTGAAAATATTGTAAAACCATTGTTCAGGCATTTTCCACTCATATCTGTTGATTTTTTTATAAGTATGAAGCTTCCCAAAAACACTTGAGCTGTGCTTTGATTTTTAGCCAATCAAGTAGCTTTAAGAGTAGTATATTAGAGTCTAGAATGAATTATGCATTCCATCTTTTATGGAGTTGACTTGGTTCATTAAGCAGCTGCCTTGAGCACTTTAGATGAAGTTTGCTTGTAATACGATCTCAGGTAAATGTATAAATTCTGTTTAGCATTAGATAATCTTTAGATAAAAGTTTCCAAGTAGAGTTGTGGCAGGTCTTACAGGTCTTCTTGTCTTACAGGTCTTCTTGCCTGCATTTTAACCAGTTGCGGAGCTTATTTAAGCCATAAATTTGTGGCTGCTGCTTCATGATGCTCTTTTTGCCAACAATTTTGTTGCTGTTTTTATACCCTGGGGGGTATATTAAGTCTTTTCAAAAGTATGTAACAGGGAGAAGGAAGCATCTTCGACCAGATAAAGTATATGTATTCTTGATCAGCATCAACAGCCGAGTCGATATACCCTTGTCTGTCTGTCCGTATAAGCGAAAGGATCTCAGAGATGGTAAGAGCTAGGACCACCAAATTTGGAATAAAGACTTCGTATTATGTCAGGCAGGACAAGTATATGTTAAAATTTTGCCACACCCACTGTGGGGCGCAGTTCATCAAAAACTTACATCACCTTTAATTTAGGGTTTTAAGTTAAATTCTTAAATTCTTTTTATTCTAACGGGTGTAGGAACATGCCCAGAAACTAATACACAACTTTCAACAAGATTAAGCTATAAATAGTGAAGACATTAACAATTTTGTCAAACGCCTTTTAGTTGCAGAATATATCTATAAATACAATTAATTGTCATTAATTCATTTTACATTTACTCTGCCAGAATGTACAAAGAGTGTAATGCTTGCCAGCATTAGCCGAAGTGGTGGAGTGATGGAGATGATAAGTGCTCGGCAAGCAAAACGGGAGATCGGAGTTCGAATCCCCGGTGGGTCGATGCAAAATGTCTTTAATAATTTTAAATGTTTTTCGTTTATTTGAATTGTCTGTTTAATGATAGAGATATGCGCCTGTGCGCGCAGGGGTCGTGGGTTCGATTCCTGGTTTGGTTAACGATTTTTTTTTTTTTTTTAAATTTTTACCTTTTATAAATTATTAAAATTTACAGATATTGTGCAAATGGGTTCAAATCACTCATTTATATCATACTGTATGCTTATAACTGCTACAGAAACGATAGAAAGATAATTGAGGATTAGTATTGGCATCAAATCTTCGGCGTGCCAAGGCCTATGCCCAGGGTATATTATTGTCGAGTGCACTCGACTGTTTCGCTTGTTGTTTTTGTTGCTGTGGCTTGTTACAACTATACGAGTATAACTAGAGCTAGTCTACATTGTGATGTAATGTGACACCAGCTGCTTAATGTTTTGGTTAAAAGCATTTTAAGTAAAAATGCAACATAACACACACACACAGACTTCTGTAGAGGAGAAAGGGAGTAAGTAGGATAGAATGAGGACACCTCCGAGTTGCACGTTGCCATTTTGGGATACTCGCTGCTGTCGCTGCTGTCGCTGCTTCCATTGTACGACGAGCACAATAACTCAGCGCCTTTCACTGGTCGCAAGTACGAGCACAAGGCACTGAGGCGCAGGCAGCAGGCAGCGAACGCAAACTCATCAGAACACAGCCACACATACTACTAACACACACACATACAACTCACACACACACACACGCACTTGTATATGCTGGCAATTTGCTTAAGCGAAAGGTTGCAACATATGAGCCAAAAAACGATGCAACAAGCAGCAACGGCAATAGATGCAAGACTTGCCCAAAAGGCAGAAAGCACAGCTAGGAATCGCACAGTGGGTCGAATTGGATTTGTAAGGGTTTAAAAAAAATAATATAAAATATTATTTACCAAAATACAGAAGTAACAAATGAGGAGCGTTTGAATTGGGACTCATTTATTATATTATTATTGATGGCTATTAATGATGGCTATTAGATCACATTTAAATAGTAAACGAATCGAAAACTCACTATTTTCTAAAAGTTTCTTATCTATGTACGTTAACTTGTAGTAGAATGGAAAAAGGTATTACAAATTTAATTTTTTAACTCGTCATATGTTAAAAAATGTATTTTTTTTATCCAAATCTTATGTATTTAATCTACATTTCACATACTTGTAGTAGAATGTTAAGACTTTAGAAAAGGAAATCAAATATTAAAATTCAAAATAGCTGTACTCGTTAAAGATGTGACTAATAAATTACTTTTTTTTTTTGGCTAAACTAAGTATCACTCGTTATAATCAATTCCTCACATTTTAAAATACATATTTTATAATTTACTCTTCACTGCATTATAGTTTGCTGCCGTTCATACTTGATGTAGAATGTGAAGTCGAATAAATACGAAAACTTATATACAACTAAAAACTAGCTGTAATCGTTAAACTACTTCACTTTTCACACAGTGTTCTTGAATTGCATAAGACTTACAGGTGGAATCACAGTTGAAGAACTTGTTATTAGAAATATTGACTAACAAGCTGATCGTAGATCAGCAACTCGTTGTTAAAAAAAATTACGCCAACGATTAACGAGTATTGCGATGATAATTTCGTCCCACTGTGCCTACTCCAGGGTTGGCAGAGCGAGTGAGTGAGAGCACCGACAAGGAGCAGCGACTACGAGTACATAACATCATCATTCATTTGCGCTCAGGTGCGTTTTTGAGCACTCTTCGGGGCACACACACTCTCGCACAACCAGGCACAAAGATGGCGAAGACTAAGGCTCGTCTCGTGTACCGTTTAGTTGTGTCTGTGCTTGCGTTTGCTTTCTGCTGTCTGTTGCATTTTTTTAATTCCCCATACCTGGTCACTTCCTTGTGAAATAGAGAGGAATACCTCTAATATCTTTCGCAATACTTGTGACGGTTCATTTTGTTAGCAACAATTGCATAAATAATGACTGGACTAACCTTGTATAATTATTATTTCTTTCGTCAATGCTATGTTGTAGCTTTTCAACTATTTTTCTTTACTCAAATAAATATTAGAAGGTAAGCTCCAATAATAGCAAATACACAATACTATTCCAACTAAGTAAATATTTTTCTAAAAAGAAGGAGAAGAAGAAATCAAGTTTTTTTAGTGAGGTAATAGCATAAAATTTATTGGACGTGTCCAATATTTGTGTGTTCTTAATTAGGCATATATAATAGCGTACAACTAAGATAATCACTTATCATTTACCTATCCTTAACAGTTGTTAAAAATGCCAACAACAACAAGATATCATTTCTATGATCTATGAGATAAGAATATCACATAGCTTATTAATATATGTTTTCTAATGACAGCAAACTAGCTTATCTAAAAAAAAAAAAAAAAAAAGAATGTCTGAAGATTAGATAGCCAAAATGGCAATTTCAACTTGCTTAATTTTGACAAGAATTAAATGGTAGTCATTCAAGAGTTTAGTATTTAGCCTATATTACGGCCTTTAAAATTAGGATCATTATCTAGTTTTTGCTACGGCAGTGTTCACAAATTAGTTCACCATTGTGATCAACAATCCCACAAACATTTTGGGATATGATACTTCAATGCGATACGCAGCTCGTGATACTATAGATAAAAAAGAGTTCTGTAGAAATGCCTAAAAACTACAAAAAAAAAATCATTCTAAAATTCAACTTTAAAATTCGTGATTTTAGCATGAATTTGTTGTGTTAATTTAACAATAATATCCAGAATACATATATTATTGTATAATTAACACAATATGCGGATAAAAAGGTAACCACTTAACAAAAAAAGCCAAAAATTCATTGAAAATATCAAAATATATGAGGAAAAATCGCACTGGAATTCGTACTTGATTTAAGAAATTGACAGATTTTCGAAATTTTGAAACCGTTTGTGAGTGATTTTATTCCGGAAACCCGGAATTTCATATCTGTGTACCTTTGATTAAAATAGCTTTAGATAGTTGAGGTATCTATGTTATGGATATGGCTGCGCGAAGTTGTTGCTCGTCGTTGTGAATTCGTTGCTCTTCGGCATCTTCCACCTCGTGGATGGTGGGCAGAAAGCCGAGCTTGTCGTATTTGGCGTAAACATTTTGTTGGAGCTGGGGCTGGAAGCGCCAGATGTTGTCGTCAATGATGGGATTGATGAGACGGGTCTTGTTATCGGGCTCCCGATAGTGATGTAGCTGGGCGAACTCAATTGGCACGGATTTGGCGGCACATTCGCCAGTCTCGGCCCGATGGAGGGGAAAGTGATTGTGCAGTCCGACGGCATATTTTGTGGAATGTAGGCACTTGGTGGCCGAGTAGCGATCACAGTGCTCTGCCACACGTTCCACATGCTGCAACATGTAGTAGTAACTGGGCAACTGCTTGTAGACCTTGGGTCGCTCCTCGTAGCGGGGAAAGTAAACGTTTCTAAAGCAGAAGCTTACCCAGTCCTTGCACTTGGTTGAGTCTCTCTCATAGTCGGGTACTCGGTAGGCCAGCTTGATCAGATCGTTCCAGTTGGTGACATTGCCCAGCGGCATGATGACCTCATCGATGTCAAAGAGCCCGATGTAATCGTATTTGTACATATTTCGATAATAGCAGTCATTGTAGGGTATCATCTCGTTCAGAATGCGATTGAAGCCATCGGAATCCATGGCATAGTGATGGAAATGACGCGGCGAGTGCGGCTCCCCACGGCCCAAGGACATGGGACGGACCTCCACAAAGCCGGGACTGGACACCTTATAATCATCCAGCACGCGTGTCATATTCGCATGCATCTGGGCATCGTAGAAGACAACTTTGTCCACTCCCAGCAATCGCAACAGCTCAAGCCATTCAATCAGACGCCAGGACAGGTCCGTGTATGGAAAATCCATAGCTTTCAAGCAGACCATAAAGCGAAGAGGCTTTTCCTTTTCCGGCAACTGACTTTCAGATGAATTGCCCGGCGGACTCTTGACGAATGGAGCAGTGGATCTTACCTCGTCCGTTTCGTGAACGACTCGCAACAGATTCTTGGCCCGATCGCAGCGATCGGATACGAGAGAAACCATCTCGGGCACTTCCTGAGTACTGTTTGTTTTTGATTTTGGTTTTGGCAATGGGCAGCTGATCAGCGTTGGAAAGACACGTCTCGCTGCACCGCCCCAGAGCCAGACGATCTTGTGATCTACGGCTTCGACAATCACGGGATCAGCACGATCCTTATACCAGAGCTGACAATACGTCGGCGGATACTTGAGCTCATTTCCTTTGCCATAAAGATTGATCATGGACAGCAACCGGACTAGCGGCGTCTTGGGCACCGCCTTCCTGTCATCATAGTAGGCGCCAAAGAAATAGAAGGTTGTGTTGCCATTGCGGAGCACCTGCCAGTATTCATTGTGATACTCGATGTTCATAAAGTCAGGTGCCTCGACGCAGCTTTGTTTCTTCAGATTCCGGGGTCTTCTTAAAAGTTCCTCCAGCGGAAACGATGGCATCTCCTCCCGTATTAGTTTTAGCCGCTCCTGCAAACTGGGAGCTGATGGTCGAAATGAATAAGGTAACTGTCTGATTATACACATATTAAGGCTACTAAATACCTTCGCGTCTATCGATCAGCAGATCATTAATAAGCACAACACGACCGCGACCATGACTTCTCCCTTGGATATCAGTGGTGTTGAGACACAGAAGCACCAGAAGAATGAGCACTTTTACGAAGATAATTAGAAAGAGTATCTTCGAGAGACGCGTGTGTTTTCCCAACATATTTAAAATGGCAATTCAAGAGTGGATGACGTTCGACGATCAGCGTTCGATGTTTGACTTTCGACAACTAATTCTAAATTGCCGTCAAAAACTTCATTCAGCTCTCTGTTTGCCCTCCGATCCATAGCAAGACTTCCAACGTCGACGTCGACTGAGGCAGAGGCAGAGGCATAGGCAGAGGCGGAGGCGTCTCAACGCAATATTTGATAAAAATGTTTTAGCTGGGACCGTGTACTTGCACTTACGAGGGTCGGCTGATAAGTCACTACTCTAAGTAGAAAAAATACTACATTTTGGAATGGAAATCAATTGACATTTCAACATAATCTCCGTTAAGAGCTATTCACTTTATCCAATGGCCCTCGAACTTTCTTATGCCATCCAAAATACAATATAATAATAGTCAAGGTCCTCAAAATAGACATTCACAAATAACCTGAAATATCTGACTTTCTTTAAGATAATAGTTTGTTGCCCAATACTTGTACATTTACAATGGCAACTACGCTATCGAGTTTCGGTGCGTTTTCTTGTCGGAAAAAGGTAATTTGACTTCGAATCAATACACAAACTCAGAAGGAATCATGATAAATTTGTTTTCAGCGTTCGATATATGTATCAAAAACAGCAATTACTTAACTTGCAATCAGCTCAAAGATAACACTAACCAACAAAGTTAAAATTTAATTAGGAGAGTGGCGTTTTCTTACTTAGACCAATAACTTATCAGCCTCCACTCGTATGGTTATAGATCTAGTTAACACATGTCTCTGTAATCGAGCATCAAATAGCTGTATTAGCTTCTATTATTTAATTAAATTTTATAAAACGTAAGTTTACACGTTACGTTATTAGCAGTTGTCGTATCTGCACTTTCAGCAACAGTAACAAGTATGTCAGAGAATTGGCTGACAGTTTATCAGACATCTAATATTGAGTTTAGAGACAAAAACAGAAATCGATAAACCAGTTAACACCTTATCAGACTGTTTGAAGATCAAGTACTCTAACCGCATGAGTTGATTGGATAATAAGCTTTTTCAATCCATATTCAAATTTAGACCTAAAAACCCAAAGACCTTTAAAAATGAACTAAGATTTATCTTCCATTTTTACAAGAATTGTTGTAAACATTAAATATGTTTTACTAAAGACTAGCGTATCAATTAAGAAGTAGCCATATTTTAGCCTAAGGAATTTATTAAATTAAAAAAAAGTAATACGAAAAATATATTTTTATTCTATTCAAATTATTTTTTAATTGCCTTCTTGTCGTTTTGTTTTTATATTAATTTTATACGTGCGCTAAAATTATGCAAAATATTTGCACTTCTAGTTAATTGCATTGCATAAATAACCAAATCAACGCCCAAAACTGACTTAAAACAATAAAAACAAGTCACAAAATGTTGAACTAGTCAATAGCCAAAACTAACGTATGAGGAATGAAATACGAACAAAATTGAACATGTTCCAGTAATTGACAGCGCAAAACAAAACACACTATAATGAATGGTACTATTTTAGCTTGCATAGATAAAAAACTAGCTTTCTAGATAATGCATAGTCACGGCAATGTCTCTGAGCACAGCCGTCGATTAATTGGCACATATTGCGCAAATAACCCATCTCCGCCGGAAAATTAAATATTTCATTACTTTTCTGCTATGGGCTTCAAGAAAACTTTTATTTATAAAGTAATTTCGGATGTTCAGAATTGAAAAAAAATTGATAGAGCCTCTGGATCCTGAAAAAAATGTCCACTTCAGCAGTCTTAAGTTAGAGCCAAATAAAAGGCTGAAATTGTGGGTCGCATAGATAAATCGAGTCTTGCGTTTGCCAAAAAATACAATGTGAGCGACAAAACTGTGAAAAAGTATTTAAAAGACATGGGAGTGATGATATGTTTAAAAAAAAACCGTTCCTAAAGTCACAGAAGTACAGAGAGAGACAATCAAACTTGCGGATGAGACGTTTTTCACAGTGGAGGGTCGTAAGTGGACTCCTTAATATTACTTTAGGCTTCTTAAGTCGTAACCATCTGAAAATGTCCCTCAAAAAAAAAACAAAGGTTTTATTGTGGCTGGTCATAAGCGAGCGTGGAATCAGTGAATCTGGAGGCTGAATAAGGAAGGCTTGTCGCTATGGTCATGAATATTTTTTATCCCAAATCGGTCGGACTTGGGATACATTTTTAAAATTGAGGTTCAACAGTTGTTCGAAATTTATTCCGCATACTTTAAGCTAAATGAGTTCTTAACGCAGTCAGGATTCCCATACCTTACAATATCTCTAACTTCCAGATAACAAAACATTAGGCAGTTATATTCATAAGCCAGTCTTAATAACAACTTAATCACTTGGTTTCAATATAATCATACTATTTAACACCTATTGCTGGGTATTAAATACCTACTTGTATTTACAATGGATGTATGCAAATTTAAGCTAAGCTTTTTTTGTGGACAAAATGGCCAAATAATTATTGGAGCCAACAAGCGAACTTTATTGCATTTTGCGCTTGAGAGCACATGAGTATTTTTTAATTAAATGTTCAACTCTAATCTTATGGGGGGAACTATGGGAAATATTTGTTCAGCAAGCGGCAGTTGCTGTTGGCACATCAAAAAGAAGATAAACACCAAAAGAAACACAACCAAAAAACTAAACAAACTCAAAACGAACTGAGACGAAAATGGAAACGGAAACGGAAACGAAACGCAGCGACAAATCCACAACAACAACAACAACAACAATAGCAATAGCAGGAAGAGCAGACTGCGGCTGTCAGCGGAAACGTCTTAGCCATGGCCCATATTGAAATATTTGCAACCGTCGCGATGTCCTATGTCATGTCCCCTTTCCCTTCCAGATCTATTTAGGTGTTGACCTCTCTCTCTTTCTTTCTCTCTCTCTCTCTCTCTCTCTTTCATTGCAGTCCAATAAAATGGAACATCAGAAAACAAAACATATTACAAATAAAAAAATCAACTGAACACTGAACACAAAAACAAAACAAAACAACGCAACATGAGCTTGCCATGTTTTTTGTTAATTAAAATTGGCACAGCAGCCACAACAGCAACATCAGCAGCAGCAACAGCAACAACAACATCAACATTTTCGGCATTTTCATCAACAACATAGGGGGATTTGGGGGGAGTACTAAGGGGAGTGCATTAAAAAAAATTTGAAATGCATTCCAAAGTAGTCTGAAGACAGGTCAGGATTTAAATATAACATTTATGGGATTTGGCTTTCGATTTGAATTTCGAGTTTGAATATTAAATTTGGCAGTCCATTTGGATTACATGCCAACCATGGCAAATGGAAAAGCATTTCGCAAACAACTGGCAATAACTGCAACGGTTAGTATTTTCTGTAAGTGTTTTATGTACCAAATAGAACGTTTAATAAAGCAATTGAGGATGTCAAAGGTCTAAGTTCAACAAGGCTTAAAGGAGAGAGAAGATACACGTGTATAGCTTCGATTTATGTACATATATTAATAAATAAAATAACTAGTGATGTAAAAAAAACATTGAGCTACAATTTTAAAGCAGAAAGGACTAAAGTAAAAGTTGCCTAAATTGTCAGCAACGAAAGTACAAACTTACAGCTGGAGCAACTACAGCAAACTCTGTAACAGCAACAGCAGCAGTATCAGCAGCAGCAGCACCAACACCAACAGTTGTCGGTAGTCGCAACTGCGACATCATTAACATTTACAGCGCCAAGAGCAACATATAAGACATTAGCACTCACAAAAGCAACACGAGCAGCAGCAACATCAGAAGTAAGAAGATTAAGAATTAGCGCAGATACAGCAGCAGCTAAAACAGCAACATTTGTATCAGTGAGTAGCAGCAACAACAGTTCTAGCAGAAGTAATACCAACATCATTAGTTGCATGTAGCAGTAGCAATATTTAATGCATTAGCCCTAACAACGGCATTAGTCGCAGCACTGGCAGTGCCAACATCAGCTTATTCAGCTTGACAACAACACCAGCAACATCGACAGCAGCAGCAACAATAGCAATTTTAGATTGTTTGCATTATGGCAATTTGCATACACGCAACAAACATTTTTAAATAATGCAGAAAATTGTATAAGAACGCAGCAAAAAAAAAAATACATGTACTCCTTAGAGGTAAAAGTTTCTAAATCACATTTAGCCAGATCCTTCAACTCTGACTTGAAAATTAAATGTTAGATAATTCTAAGGCACCATAGGGACCTTACTCAGCCGAAAAAGTTGACGTCAATCAAAGAAAAAATTAAGTTTTTAAAAATGAATCTGCAATGTTTTTTAATCATATTTAAAAAAAAAATTGGCATTACCAATAGACTACTGAGAATTTAGTATATATAGGATAAAAGTTGAATAAGTAGACTTTTACAAAAATTATAAATTTTTAATGGGTACTTAATGGGTTAAAGTAATTTTTGTATCATTTAAACGGAATTTAAGTGAATAAAATATTTTGGGTGAGTGTGACATTGAGTGACTGTATATATATTTATATCCTTTATATCGTACAAGGATGTACTCTAATTGAATTTGTTTTTTAAGGGACATCAATTTTTAAACAATATCAATAGCTGAGTCGATATAGACATGTCCGTCTGTCTGTTTTCTAAGCAGAGATGATCGGATACAATATTAAATTTGAACAATATTAAATTGAATATATTCATGAATTACGACAGATAATGAAGTTTTAAAACGAAGTCCAAATCTGTCTCAAAAACTTAATCATGGTCGGTTAACAAACTCAGAATAAAGCGTCTACAAAAAATTTCTTACATATTTTTTTTTTTGAAAAATGTGGCAAAACAGTAATTTTTAAAAAGCTTGGTCCAAATGGCAGCAGGCAAAAGCAAATACGTAGGCAAATGAAATGGGAGAGGTAATGGCATTGGCATGGCAATGGCATCGTCCATTCAGAAGGCGATTTATGTTCTGCCAATAAATTTACTCAACACTTTGGCCCCAACTAATACAATATTTACATCAAATTGTTGTAGTACATGGAGCGGGCGGATGTCCAAATAAAAAATTGCGGTGCGTATATTTTCCAGTTGAGTTTAGCCCTAACCCGAAACCAAAGAAAAACAGCAGCAGCATCCAGTTAAGCATCCAAGCTAAGGGTACCCCAGACTCTTCTTTAGCTTATTCAGGTCTTGCCGTTTTCCCCTCCTAAGACTGTCATTTAAGTTAAAAGCGCATTTGTAAGTGCGCTCTGACTGTGCAAAGTGAAGTGTATATGTATGTATGTGTTTGTGTATGTGTATATGCATGTATATGTGCGCTTGGAGCTGAAACTGTTGCTGGAAACGGAGAATGGGATGCTCGAATAAGGGAATGGGGGGGGATTGGCTTTGGCCTGGCAGCCAATTTCAATCCCTGCGCGCTTTTTAAAAGCAAATCTGGCACAAGCTGCGCACTTCTTTGCGCATTTTATGTTTGCTTTGCAATGTTTCAGCATTATTCTTGGCCCCTGGCACTTTATGATGGCGTTAAGTGTTAAACGCTGCCAGATCAGCTCGGACAGTCAAAAGTGATGACATTTATTACAGCAAAGTACTCGTATACCAGTAAAACTTGTTATAATACATGAAATTTGTCTAACGAGTTTGCCCATTCAATTAACAATAAAAACACCCATTGATAGGAATTTTATAAATAAATTTCGTATTTCAAAATGAAAAAGCTTTAAACAACCTGATCATACCTTTAAATGGTGTTAAATAATTCAATTTTTATTAAAAAAAATTAATTATACGTTTCTAACCAACATAGAAAATTGCCTTGAAATTCAATGACATCATTAAAATTCTGTGTAACATATTAAAAATTATTTTGTTTTATGGAAATTCTTAGAATATTCCAAGCATACTTTTGAGAGAGTTTAATTATTTAATTTTTACCACACACACATAACCAACCGTTTGTTATGGTGCATTTAACATACACTAGTTGATAAACAAGTCAACGTTGATATCAACTTAGTCAATCCTAGTGTAAACAGCTGTCAACTTGATCAACTGTTGCGTTGACAGAAGATTGCCAGTGCGAAAAACATCAATTGTTGCTCTGAATGTAAACATAGTGTAAACACTTTGTGTCAACAGTCGAAGACACAATCGGCGCGTTGACAACACAAAATGAAGTTGAGCTCATGTTCATTCTTTTGCTTTGTGTTGACAAACTTTATGTACAGATTAGAGGTGGCAACACTTCGCTTAACCATCCGCTCTTATTAATGTTGTCTGATTTTTCAACATACATACATATTTATTGAACGATATTTCAATATCGAAAGTAGACCTGCTTCGGTTGCTGGCGATTGCTATCGATTAATGATATATTGTTTATTAATGTTTTTTGTGCATACATAAATTGATTAAAATCACTTTCGATGAACGTCAACGAATGTGGATATCAACTAGTTTAAACTACTCTCAACTTCATTATCAACGCGTTGGCATCTTGCGCGTTGCTCAACTCAAAAATTAGTTGGCAACCCGGTTTTTTTTTTTGTCAAGTCAATCAACTAATGTAAACACAAGAAATGCGTTTACATTGGATATCAATTGTTGATATAGCTAGAATTGACGCTGCATCAACTAGTGTAAATGCACCATTAAGGTACATTTACACTAGTTGACAAACAAGTCAAGTTCAGACCAAAATTAAATGTTATTCATACCAATCAACACTCTCTATACATACACAATGTCGACGTCAACTAAACAGCATTGGCAGCGTGAGCGTCCACGAATGTTAATGTCAACTAGCTTAAATAGCTGTCAACTTCATCGACAATGCGTTGCTAGCTCTTGCGTTGACCAACTGGAAATGAAGTTGACAAACATGTTTTTTGGTCAACTAAGTCAACTAATGACTTTGACTTTGCTGAAATTGACGCTGTGTCAACTATATTAAAAGTATCTTTACCAGTGTTGCCAACTTTTGTTTGAAAAAAAAAAGCTGTTTTTGACGGGAGGAACGATGAAAAAAAGCTGAAAAATTAATGAAAAAAAGCCATAAAAAAAGCTAGTTTTATAATTCATTAATTCCAGTATTTTCTCCTGAGAGCAGAAGAGTGAGCGCGCAAAATCAGGTTGCCTAGAAAGAAACTGAACCATTTGAGCATTTGCTGATCTTTTATTCATAAGATGTAAATAATTTCATCAATGTTGTCCTCATCCTCCTGATTTTCATTATCTTCTGACAATCCCGTTCCTATCATCCGCAGGAATTTATTGGGAAGCTTATGTAGCAGCACTTTTCGAGTCTGTGCAAGCCATATCAGTAAATTCATAACAAAATAAATTATTATTATTTTAAGTAGCAAACAATTAATCCAATTTCTCAATATTCTCAAGTGTAGTTTTTTTTCGCAGTTTTGACTTTACAAGATTGAATTTGCTAAATATGCTCTCCACTTCGGCGTTGGACCAAGGCAACGATAACATATCAATGGCAACCTTAGCCAGGTCTGCAAAAGTATTGTTGCTCACAGAATCCTTATAGAAATTGACTTCCATCCAAATTTTTGTAGTGCTGTCATTATTTTGCCATTTCACGAAGGGGCTTTTTTTATATTGCCTTTTAATTTGCCCTATATTGGGCATTTACCAAAAAAATCTGAAAAAAAGCAATTTCAAAAAAAAAAAGCCAGAATTCCCGCTGCCCGCAGTTTGCAAATTTTTCTAGCAAATGGCCTTTGAAAACAGCCAGATTTGACGGGAAAAAAGCGACTCTGGCAACACTGATCTTTACGCACGTTAGAAATCATTCACAATTCAGTGCAATTTTGCGTTGCGCTGAAAAGTATGCAATACAAATATCTATGGAATTACTTTTGCAGCTTAATTGACTAGTTGTCAGTAAATATCTACAGCATACTTATAGGAGCGTCTAAAATTAAATTTATTTATGGAAGTAAGTCTGATTTTGCGTGTAGCACTTAAAAACATGCAATGTCTACTACTTTGAAATTGAAAATCGAACTTTTTGAATGATGATGCAACTTTCGGTTCTAATCCTGAGAAGAACTTAAGTAAGCAAGCTGTATTTCTTTTTGTTTTCGATAATGCCTTTGGGGCGTGGCATTAGTTTAAGCTAGTGCATGCACTCAGCTTGTGACTAATTGGAATCTCAATTTTGAGTTTAGCAGCTCAGGATCTGGTTTTGGTTTTCATTTGGCTTGCACAAATATTTGCCAGCCAAGTCTAACGATTTTGTTGGCATACTTCGGACTTGACATTTTTCATATATCCTTCTGCTGCTGTGAATGCTGAATGCTGGCCGGCTTTCCATTTTCCCCTTTGTGCCCAATAACCCCATTTAAACTTATGACAGCCGGAGCCAAATGAAAGTTTGCTCTTTTGCTTTGGCTCAATAACACTCGACATAAGCAAACAAAAATGTTGCCATTAGTTAAAGTTGGCTTACTTAGTCTCTTCCACTTCCACTACCACTTCCACTTCCATTTTCTTATTCTCTTGCTTTCACTTCCGTTTCGGCGAGCTCCTTTTTCGGGGCAAACCGAAATGCCATAATAAGTTTGGAGCACAACTTTGCACAGTTTTTGAAGTGCAGCTAATAAGAAATGCGTGAAGTGTTGCTCCAGCGTGTCGGCCGAGTGTGTTTCGAGTAGTGTGTGGGTGCTTGATGTGAGTGTGAGTGTGTGGGTTTGAGTGTGTGTGTGTGTGAGTGTGAGTAAATATTTATTTTAAAACTCAAGTTTTGCGTGCGATTGGAATTGAAATTGGGCTTTGGGTATTCGATTCCTGCAGGACTCAAAATCCAACCTTTATATTCGACACTGCAAACAGTTCACATCTTTCGTTTCCTTTTTTTATACTCTACCATTTCCTAGGTCAGTACCTTAAGATACCATAAATCAAAGACATTTGATTATTTGATAAGCTGATGGAACATGCAACTTACAGGGTGTCCTATAGTCGTGCACTCTCAAGTAGTTCGATTTACTTTTTTCTTGGTAATTCTCAAAGTCAATTCGAGAAGAAGAAACTGTGTTCACCTGTACGTTTAAGTGTATGTGTTCTCTTTCTTCTTTCCTTTACCTCTCAATGGAAAGGTATAATTAGTTGAACAAGTTTTAAGTGAGTTGTAGGTATCAATCAGTTGAAAAGATTGTTGCACTTTGTGGGCACTTTTAAGCCCGAAAAGCGTTCAATAAAATGTACTTTGTACTCTTTGTATTCACTGACTGTTTTTTCTTTCTTTTAAAAGAATTCAGCTTGTATTGTACATGTACTTTTCTTTCTTTCATTTAAAGGTCAAGATCTTCAATTTAATGCATATATAATAAAAGTTATTTAGACGAAAAATTATTTTAACTGGTCGTTCCCATGGCAGCTGCGATATAAGATATTTTAATTTAATCCAATCTTTTCTAAACACTATACTAGAAATCTAAAATGGAATTGAAATTTAATTGCAATGGTATTGTTTATTTGTGTTACACTTTATCGAGTTGATGCTTAATGGAAACGAATTAAATTAAAGGAGGCCTCTCAGGATACCTTCAAATACGCCGACCATCCTCGGATACGTGGACATCATCGCGGACGACGTAGCCGTGCATGTGAACAGGGCCGCTGCCTTCAATCAGACGAAATGTCACCTTCGATTCTTGGAACTCGACACCGGGATTTGTCGTGCGTTGCTCGACGGCCTTGAGCGCGGCAATTGGTATCTTCACAAAATCTGTCGAAATGTTAACCTCGACCACGTTGTACTCATCGTATTTGGCCTCGGCGTCCAGCATACAGTTGATGACGAGCTTATGACAGCGCAAATCAGTTAGCTCGGAAAAGTCCCACGTGGCGCTGGGATTTGTGTCATTCAAAGTCACGCCGAAGAATGTTTTATTACTCGCTGTCATTTTTAGTTCAATTTGTTATTCACAAAAAAATTCGAGAACGCGCTTTTCTTGGAAACTTTGATAAGAGTGACCGCATCAAAAAAAAAGTCATGCCATTTTTGCAGTATATTTATAGGTGCTGTAAAATGCATTAAACTTTAAACTTAACGAAATTTGGTATAGATCGGTATTCGATAAATGTAATTTCAAGGTAACAACCGAGGAACAACTTTAGAAGTGAACGATCTAGCTTCTGACTAGTTAATGAATAAAGCATAAAATAATATTTAATTTCTTAACAAGGGCGTCGGCAGGCGGGGGCAGGTGTGGCCATTGCCCCCCCCTATACTCCTAACTCTACATTATGTAGCTTCCGAAATCCAACCAAAGTGAATGTGAAAACTTGAAAAAACATAGTTTGACCACTCCACCCACCCCCTGCTTGTAAAGCTGCCGACGCTCTTGTTTCTTAGCAAATATTAATAGGTGGTATTTATATCGCCAATTCTAGTAGGATATACAAACAATCTGTTGATAAAGGTATAGCTTTTACAATTTGTCTTTTCCAGTAGAATAGTGATTTATTTCTAAATTTTATTTTTGATTTAAGTTAACTCAAATATTGTGATTCAAAACAATTAAATATATGAAAATCTTCTAATGTTAAATAATTGAATCTTACTAGGAAATTTAGTTTATAGTTTTCTAATTGTAATTAGGTGAGTAACTTAAAGTTATTTTAAAAAAAAGTCATTTGTACAATATTAAAGATATAGTTCATGAATAAGTTCTTTTGTTCATTTAAATGACTCGTTCAGCTGAGCTTATTCTGAACGAAACAAGCGCAGCCAAATATTTATTTATTTGGAAACCACTGATACGGCAACATTCCTGAGAAATTCGAATTATTGAAGAGATGAATATTTGAATATTTGATTTGAATATTTGCAATGACCATTATGGTGAATAAAGCTAAAGCAGTAATTAAGACTGAAATGTTTGCTTGTTTTTCAAGCATGCGTGGTGTAAAAATTCAGTCATATAGTTTGCTTTCTAGAACAGAAATAACATCGTTTGCATGTTGTGATAATCCTAAAATCAAAAGCATCAAATTTGTATTTGGAGCAAAGCACAGAGGAACACAAAAACGGCATTTGAGATCAAGTAAATCGCAGGCAAAAAAGGCAAGTCTAAGTTAATTCTAAGTATAAGCTTTCGCATAATTGTGCGTACTTTTCAAAAAAGAGTTCAGCGTGAGAGTGCAATATGAACCCATCGAACTTTTACAAAATGAAGAACTTTGCCAATCCGAAGACCATGTTCAAGTCGTGCTCCAACAACGATGAGTTCTCAACGACACCGGTGCAAAGCGGCTCGCCCACCAAGAAGACCAACAATAATAATAACAAATCGGGCTCGAGTGGCATCCGCAGTGGCAGCAGCAGCAGTGGCAGCTATAAGAGTGTCATGAATGCCACATGCTGCAACGGTGACAGCTGCGTTTGTTCACCAACATCGACGCCACGCTCGGATCTAAGCGGTTGCACCACAGATGGAGCATATATGACGCCAATGGCGGCCAGCGATAGTACGGCCTCGGATACGGTTAGCAGCAGCATTGAGGTGAACGGCAGTGAAATTGAGCAACAGATGCCAACGGAACCGCATCATCCATTGAATAGCGAATGGACACTTTGGTATTTGGAGACCGATCGCAGCAAGAGCTGGGAAGAGATGCTCCACGAGGTGGCCAGTTTTAATACGGTCGAAAATTTTTGGAGCCTTATCAATCATATTAAAACGCCATCGGAAATCAAAATGGGCAGCGATTATTGTCTGTTTAAGAAAGGCATACGACCCATGTGGGAGGATGAGGCAAATGTGAAGGGGGGTCGCTGGGTGATAACCCTCAACAAAAGCAACAAGAATGATTTGGATAATTTCTGGCTGGATACAATGCTAGTTCTCATCGGCGAGAGCTGCGATCATTCGCACGAATTGTGCGGCGCTGTTGTCAACATACGCGTCAAGAACAATAAGATCTCAATATGGACAGCAAATGGCAGCAATGAGGCAGCCGCCCTTGAGATCGGTGGCAAGCTGCGCGATGGACTCCGCATGGAGAGCGCATATGTTCTACAGTATCAACTACACAAGGATACCATGGCCAAGCAGGGGTCTTTGGTCAAGACCATCTACACGCGTTAAGTGTGTGCGACGAATAACCATCCACCATCCACAATATCCAGTTACAATCACACCCCCTCCCCGCCACCTAAATAACACCACCCCCTTCCCTCAACAAAAAAAAAAGAAGCAAAATATCAAATCAAACACATTTGAATTGAATCAAATTAATGATACACAATAAAACACACGCAATCCTTATACACACACCACACACATTTACACAACTATATATAAAGCATATAAATGCATATATGTTTAGTCCGATTTTGGATATCAGTCCTGTCGCACCACCATGCACTATCAAGTATCAACATCAAAAGCAGCAACTGCAAACATTTTTATCACACGGAACCAAAATACAAAACACCAAAATCCTCTGACGCAAAGGCTGATCCCATTGACGCCAACCAAATTCCAAGTCGAATATCAGAAGCCGAGTAGTTCCGAGTTTTACATTGAAATTTTTTAGTTCATATTCTGTGGAATAAAACCAAAATTGTTAATAATCATATAAATTAATTGTCAATCGTAATAAATCTGAAATTGTAAAGCCTTAATATTTATAAAGTGATTGTAGCGTCAATATAACCAATGATAAACAATAGATAATAGATAATTATTCTGAGTGGATCATTTATTTAATTTAAAAATAACATTTCAAAGGTCAAATCTAGCTCAAATTAATGTTTGAATTTCGAAACATTTGGTTGACAAGTCATCTCTATATTTCAGAATTTCATTTCGATCTGATAATAAAATCCAGAGTTGCTGAGCAAAGAGAAAATTGCTAAAAAGTCACTTTTTGTGTCAAAAGAAGGAAAAAGGGGTTAAAATAGTAAGTTTCGAAAAATCATAAAAAATACTAGCGAAGAGATTTTTAAAAATTTTTTTTTGCAGTTGTTTCAAGATTTTTTTTTTCATTAAAATATTTGTTGTAAAAAATCGAGGAAAAAAGTTGAAAAACTAGACTTACAAAAATTCGAATTTTTCAATAGGTTAAACTACCTTTCCAAAAAAAATTTTTTATTGGGAAAACTTGACTTACATAGCTGTTAAAGTTAAAAAAAAGGGAGTACGCATTAAAAGTGGTTCGGGTAGTAATGTTTGTCTTACTTCTTTCTAGTGCAAAAGTAGTCACTATTTTTTAAATTATTTATTTTTTTATAAGTTGTTTTACATTTGGCTTTTTTATTTGTATTTTTGAAATTACATTATTATTGTAAGAGTTAGAATTTCCTATTTAGAAATATTTTTAAATTTTATTTTAATTTATTGAAAGCTGATTTAGTATTAAAAAGTTTTTAGCAAAACAGTACGAGTTTATATATACACATCAATGGCGACATCTGGCGAGTTAGCCTAATTCAGAAGTGAGTAAAATTGGAAGACCGATCGAAGGTTCTTAAATCAGTTTATGTGCCTTAATTACAGGTTAAGAGTATTTGCCTGTTATTTTGGTCGCAAACATTTAGGTTTAAGTCCATGATTGGGATAAGAGCGCAATCAATGAAAGAAGCCCTGTCATTTTGGCATTTTGCTGTTGTTGTTCTTCTTGTTGTTGTTTTTTGCTGCGTTCATGCTTGTTTTGTGGACATTCAGAGTGCTCCATTGGCTTTTGACTGCTTTTGGGGGACACAAACGTTGGTTGGACTTATTTGGCGCACGGCGTCACAAAACTTGGCTCCGCTCAATTGTTTGATTTATTGACGTTTATTGGCAGTTGGCATTTATTGTGACTATTTTTGCTGCTGTTGCTACGAGTGGTGCCGGAGAGGGAAGGAAGCCTTCAGATCAGGTGGATTCCGCCGTATGGTTTCTTATGTTGACCCTCTCCTCCAATTGCCACATTGTTGACCATTGTTGACGCTGGATTGGACCACTGGTCACCCACAAGCCGTTGACCACTTTATTTCCATTTGATTGGGTTGTTTTTAATGTTGGCATTGTATTTTTTTGCCGCATAACTGAATGTCCACTGTACCCCATTCAAGCGTCACTGTCGCTAGCTTTGAATCCTGTCACTTGTTACCTTGGTCTTAAATCAACAGTTACAAAACTGTCTCGATACTCGATACATTTGCAGCTGTTAAAAGCTTTTCAATTCTTGCAGTTATAGTATAATAATTTAATCAAGCATTTGTGCGCTTTCAAAGTGTCCTCAGAACATTTTTCCATCGACCCGAAAGCCTCCGCCAAATAACACATTAGTTGGTCAAAGGTCAAGGCACAAATATGTGAGTGTGTGTGTATGTGTGAGTGTGTCGCTACTTAGTTTGGGGCAGCAGCTCCCAAAGTATTTGGCATTGATTTATGACATTTAATTTCATTTTATTGCATACGCGGGGGGTGGCAGTAAATTAGTTGTAATTGCGTTCCCATCCATAAAGAAAAACCTGCCTGAACATTGATTAAAACACTTTAATCGATAAGCCATTTTTATTGGCCCAAGGCCGAAAAAACCGATTTTATTACGTATGCACAGGTTTCCATAAACTCGCAAATAAGTTAGTATTACTCAGTTATTTGACAGATTTATTTGTGTTCAAAGTTTCGTGATTGGAATATTTAAAGTAAACTTATGCTTATTTGGAGAATTACATAATAAACGCATAATCAGCATGAGATTTATATGGGAACTGTGACATTGTACCAATAACTATTTGTGTATTTTTAGAAGAAATGTTTTAATTATTGATTTTAATTTAAGTATGTTTGACAATCTAATCATATTACCAGGGACCGTAATCATTATAAGTTATATTATAAAAATTACATTTTAATGATTATATTTTAATTTTTAATTTTTTTTCTTAATGATGATCATTATTTTTGAGTAATTTTATAAAACTCAAAAATAATCATTATAAATGAGTTTTATTTTTTTCGCTTAAAATAAAACTCAAAAGTAATTAACGGCTTCTGTGTTAAGATTTTTACCAATATTACTTTATATCCCTATAAAAGGATACCATAGCTACCTCCCAGCATCATTTTTTTTTTTAATCGGAGTACGATAACCCATTCAAACTTGCATCAAAACATGAAAAAACAGTGTTTTAACACTGATTATACATTTTTCGACACCATAGCTACCCCCCAGAATATTTTTTTTTATTTTCAGCTCTAGTTATAGATTTTATTATTTTTTTAATGATTATTTATTTTACGAATAACAATTTGGCCAAAGACTCGTCACCGAGGTTGCATCTCTGATCGGTGAGCATCATTTTTAAGGAAGTTTTGCTGCGGTCACCAGGTCTATACAAGCATTCTTTACTTCCTCTTTCCCCAATACCACCGAAAACTTCTTTTTCTTTTCAGGCACTTCGGTTTCATTTGCTTCAGCCACTTTACTGTATTCAGTTATGTGCGTCTCTTTTAAATGCCGCTTTAAATTACAGAAGTAATTGCCACTGAAAGTCCCTTTGCATATCTTACACTTCGAAACATTGTTTTCTACGTTGAATGTAAAAAAATTACGCACAATATAATTGCGTTTGCGACCCATCTTATAAGGCGATCAAGCTTAGTTCGGATGATTGCTATATTTTTAACGGCGTATATTGCTTGATAATTTTGGCTGTCAACGAGTTGAACGACAGTGTTGGACAACGTCAGTTCCTTTTATGGCAACTCCGTTTTTATTGAGTATGAGTTGCTTTCTAATCTTATATTTGTTATTAATACAAAACAGCAAAAACCGATCGGAAGCTGTTATTTGGTTCAACGACTCGTCGTTTCAATCAATAAAAATATATATATTTACATCAATAATAAAAAAAAACATTAAGTTTTTTTTAAGCGTAATAAATATCATTATTAATATCTATTTAATAATTTTACACTGTTTTTTCATGTTTTGATGCAAGTTTGAATGGGTTATCGTACTCCGATTAAAAAAAAAATGATGCTGGGAGGTAGCTATGGTATCCTTTTATAGGGATATAAAGTAATATTGGTAAAAATCTTAACACAGAAGCCGTAAATTACTTTTGAGTTTTATTTTAAGCGAAAAAAATAAAACTCATTTATAATGATTATTTTTGAGTTTTATAAAATTACTCAAAAATAATGATTACCATTAAGTAAAAAAGTAAAAATCATAAAAATAAAAATCATGGTGGAAACACAGAGATTGTAAAAAAATAAGCATTTTGGTGCAAACCATTATTTTCTAGGTCTTTTATAAGTGTCTGATTTTTTTATTTAAAAAAAAAACAAATAATCATTATTTGCAGTCCCTGCATATTACGCTTATGATCTAAAAATTTAATTAGGATAACATACTTACGAATGTGTTACGAAATAATGATTATATATTACTAACTTATATTATTATTTATTGCTTTAGGCAACCGTATGTACATATACTTATTTGAGAAGTGTAATTATACCCGTTGCTTAGAAAATAAGTAAAAGTAAAGTATATATATTCTTGATCAGCATCAACAGCCGAGTCAATTTAAACATGCCAGTCTGAACATAAGAGCTAGAGCTACCAAATTTGGCACACAGACTTTTATAAACCCCACGCAGGTCAAGTTTGTTTCCGCGAAAAACCACCACATGCAAAGTTTTTAAGATTTTACGATTTTTTTGCTAATTAACGTCAACTGCTATTATTACCTATTATCCTACTAAATCGTAACAAGATCGGGCAAATAGAAATGTGGTAATGGCTGATTTAAGTTTTTAAGCAATATAATTGCCTAAAAGTAAACAATAAAAATATTTAAATAAGTAACGGGTATCCTATGGTCGGGAGTTCGACTATAGCCATTCCCACTTGTTTCTTGCTCTGAATGAGTTCTCTTCCAGAATACGAGTTTAGCTGAGCGAACAAGTGAAGCACAAACGATGCCTTTTTTAGCTTTGCTGAAAATCGGAAAATATGCAAAATAGTTCCGCGAACAGCAAGGGAGAGAGAGAGAGAGAAAAAGAGTCGGGGAAAATGGAAAAAGGAAAGCAAACCACGCATTTCAACAATTGACAGTAGCTACCGACTCACTCTTTTTCTTTTTTTCAAAATGGAGAAAAGCAAATTTACCTGTGAGCTGCCAACTACACCCCAGACATAGAGTAACGGGTCAGGAACTGACGACGGGCCCCACAGGTGGCATTTGTGTGTTGTAAAACGTCGATTTACATGCGAGTTATATATGAGCTGGGCGGAGGAGGAGTGTGGCAAAGTGGCAAAGTGGGTTGGACTCGTTCGGGGAAAGGTGGCATGTATTTCAATTTATTTATTTTTATTTGCGTATGCAAAATAGTCGGCTTGATTTTGGTTAACACACACACGCGCACGCACACACACATACACACAGAGAACCACACACTTCCAGTAAGTGAAAAAGTGCTTTTCCATTTACGGCAAAGAGCGCTTCATCTAACATTGAGCACTGCCTGAAGTTGCTTTAAGTTAAAAAGCAAGCATACTTCATACTGTCTTAAAGCCACCAAAGTATACAAAAAACTATCTTCACTATAACTATAATAATAATTCATATCTGAACCCGAAAAGAGATCTCTTTGAAAATGAAGAGGGGCATAAGTTCGTTATGTTCAAATTAGATAGAAATATATTTTTATACCCTGTGCCCATTGAAAATGGTCAAAAAGGGTATATTAGATTTGTGTGATGTATGTAACAGGCAGAAGGAAGCATCTCCTACCATATAAAGTATATATATTCTTGATCAGCATCAACAGCCGAGTCGATTGAGCCATGTCCGTCTGTCTGTCCGTCTGTCCGTCCGTCTGTTTGAACGCGTCGATCTCAGAAACTATAATAGCTAGAGACTTTAAATTTGGTATGTAGGTTGCTGGATACCGGACGCAGATCAAGTTTGTTTTTAAATTTGGATCGGACCACTATATCATATAGCTGCCATAGCAACCATCAGTCGAAAATCAAGTCTTAGTATGAAACACTTTTTTGTTGTTTGATCTATCTGAATCAAACTCACAGAATATGCATACGCGATGGTCCCTTATAACCTCACCAAAATTGGTTGAAATCGGATCACTATATCATATAGCTGCCATAGGAACGATCAGTCGAAAATCAAGTCTTAGTATGAAAAACTTTTTTGTTGTTTGATCTATCTAAATCAAACTCACAGAATATGCATACGCGATGGTCCCTTATAACCTGACCAAAATTGGTTGAAATCGGATCACTATATCATATAGCTGCCATAGGAACGATCACTCGAAAATCAAGTCTTAGTATGAACAACTTTTTTGTTGTTTGAGATAACTGAACCAAACTGACAGAATATGCATATGAGATGGTCCCAACCAATATTCTATTTTATGGATACTGGCACAGGATATCCTCCAGTCGAGCAAACTTGACTGTAGCCGCGCCCACTTGTTTAATATAAGTTAATCGCATCTTCATTGCATTAAGAGATAAAAAAAGATTTTATTGTAACATTAAAGAAGCACATCAGCTAAAGAAAAAATAGTTATTTTTTAACTATTATATTATGATATATTTAAAACCGATAGCATGCCAATAAATATATTGTATATGAGCATTTTCAGGATTGCGACATAAAAAAAGATAGTAACAACATAAAAATAAAAGCTCTTGCACTATTTTTTGATTTATATTAATATTAAAGGAATTTTTTTTTCTCTGAAAATGCCCACTTGCAATTTAATTCTTTACTCAAATTTGGTCATATAGTATGTTTGGAATTCTATCTATTAGCATAGCTTTGCAATATTCCTTAGTTTTCGGAATACCCATTATTTACAATTATTTTAGTGCATTTTTAAATTAAATATGCCAAATATAATAAAATCAGTTGAAATTCCTTAAAATTTTTGGTATTCAACCTATGTTAGTAATAATAATAATCATATCAATATCAATAGTGAACATAAAAACTCTTGGTTAAATATAGCTTTTGAAAAGCTTTGTTTGCCAAATAAATTGAGCAGCACACAAGTTGCACAAATATTTCTATGCACAATTCAATTTCGTTGCCTCTCGCTCTCACACTCCCCCCTCTCTCTCTCTCTTTCCCAGTAGCAATAGCATTTTTGTTTTTTTTAATGCATTTTGTATTTGAGTTCTGTGCTATTTTTCAATATTTGCATTTTGAACTCAATCAATTTCAATGCACAACGCACACGTTGCAGGTTGCAGGTTGCACGTACATTGGCAGCACGTTGCACACGTTGCACATTGCCCGGCACTCGGGGGACGGTGCGAGTGTGAAGTGAATGAAAAGCAAAGCAACTCATTTAATTAATGCAACGAGGAATTAGTTGAAACATTTTGCCAAACATTTATCGCCGCCTGTTGGAATATCACAGAATTTGTGGACCAAATTGGGCAGCCGCCGCCCGTTGACCTCGTTTGCTGATTGACATATCGTGCCAATGGTCAAAGTGGTCAAAACTCAGTCTTCCCCAGCGCAGCCATCACATATTGCACATTGCGCATTGAACTTTGACCGGGAAAAGCGAACGGTCAATGCTCAACAGCTACAGGTCAACAGTCACCGGGTCACCATTGGCCAAAAAGGTAATCACACCAACGCATGACTGACAGCCATGGCATTACATATTTAAGATGCCGCCTCCATCAACCTTGGGCCTCCTTCAGTGGAGGCCAAAACAACGACCTGGTTCAATCTCCATGCATTAACAAGCTGTGTGTTTTGGACAACACCGCATAATTAGGTGCACCGAGCCTAGAACTGCAGCTATTTCAATATTGCCTTTAATGCATGGCAAGTGTGGCAGTTGGTCACCTGACTTACCACCACACTTCATCCATGTCCCTGCAAGCCCAGGAATTCGAGTTAGCTCATGAATTTGCAGAAGCATTTCGGCTTAGAATAAAAAAATAAAATAAATAAATAAAATAAATAAAAATAGAATAAAAGTTGAGAGCAATCAATAGGCTCTACTATGAATCCTATTTTCAGCTAGGAAAATCCCGTTCCCCTCCAGCATGAACACAAAACAAATTTTTTATGACCATTGAAGATTTCCATAAATAAGAAATCGACAAAAAAAATTAATAGAGTTTCGATATGTCTTCGAAAAAAAAGAAAACATTTAAAAGAACACAGTTTTAATACACGCTAAAATTTTGACTTGTAAAGTTGCTTGGTCCAAAATCAGAACAAATTCAAAATTTCCTAATTTTGCTAAAACTTAAAATATTTGCGTAATTAAATAAGCTCAAAATATTTTTTTCACGCTCTCACAACTATTCTGGTTGGAAGATGGTTTTTACAGAAATTAACCTGGGGGATTCTTTTTCGAGTCCCCTTGAATATAAAAAAGAGATTAATCTCATTGGCGGGAAAGGCGAGCCATAAACGACTCTTTAAGAGGACAACAGTAACACTTATGATCAGAGAACGAGCGCAATTATGTTTATTTTGATCACAAAGGCGACTAGAAAAAGACCCAGATCTAAATTAAAGTTTGTAATATCTAATGGCAATCATCGAACAGAGAGTCAATGTTTTCTGCATCAGCGGGCATTTGTTAAGTGTTGTTTTTGTTTGCTCGTCGACGATGAAGAAGGCGACATGCAGCTGCCAATTTCCCAAAAAGAAAAACGAAAAGAGTTAGGGCAGGTAAGTGATAGTGTCTCGTATTATTTTTATTTGAGAAAGTTGGCTTCTATTTGCAAAATACAGGCCAAGACAGGCTTAAGAGCCATGGGTGCTGAGGCCTTCGGCTGGATGATGGCATTTGATCATTTGCAGGTTACATTGCAGTCTAAGTGAAGTAGAAGTACTATTTGCTATAAATGAAATTGTAAACTAGATTTTGTGGAAGATATCACAATCTTTAAGGTATCCAAGTAATATTTGAATGTTAGGTGAGACCAGAAGTGGTCTATTCGTGTGTTATTTTTCTCCTATCAATTCCGACTTGAACAACCAACAATTCAATTACTGGATTCCTTTCAATAGACCTGCTCATACAGCAATCGATACGCTTTAATCGATAAGTAAAGCCAGCAGGATGTGGATTTTAACAAAAGGACAATGTCAACGGAAGACGACGACTTGGACTTTGGAAATATAAAAGTCAAAGCAGCAATTGTGCACCTGAACTGAGAGACAGCCCAGTTGGCCAATTGGCCAGTTGGTCAGCCAGACCAGCCAGCTGCAGTTCTGTTGGCCATATTACAGAGAGTTGGCTGGCATTGCTGATGCGGCGATAACGTTATGCCAATAAACGTTGTTGCATGCCACAAAAGAGGCTGACCAAAAACCATTTTGCAAATTAACATCAACAGATCCTGGGCCAGAGAAGAGAGCTGGTCATTTTTGGGCAGAGTGTTTGGCTGCCAAGCAACCGCAACATGAAAATCCGCTGCCAATTGAAAAGAGTTGGCCAATAAATCGAATGGCGTCAGTATTGGATGACCCAAAAATAAAAAAAGGCCACTTGATTCTTCTTCGTTCCACAGACTTCATTAGGGAAAATTAAATGGATTGTTTAGCTGTGATCAAGATAACTAAGCCGACGTGAGGCATTCACGTTGATTCCATGTCCATGTCCAAGTCCTCGTCCATGTCTTACTCCTGTTGATGCTGATGTCCTGCACTGCACTGTCCTTTTCCTGCTACCAGTTTGCGTTTGCCTTGGCAAAGTGCACTGGCAAATGTTGACATCTATTGTTGTTGCTTTTACTGTTGCCTTAATGCGCTTTCCCTTGTTCTTGGCCATCTTATGCCCAATCCTATTCCAGAGTTCGTACGCTATGTCTTCGTCTTTGTCTTTGTCTGTGTCCTCGCCTTTGTCTGCTTCTGTGGCGCATTTGTGCTCTGGATTTTGTTTTTATTATGATTATTTTAACTGCCAAGGCGAAGGCAAATACACAGCACAAGGATCCCGCAGTTGGACGCTTGACAGTAGGAGGGGCAGGGAGGGAAGAGAGATTGCTAGGATTGAGCAAAGTGTGGCAAGTGGCGCAGCATAAAATGCAATTTTCACATGCCTGACAGCGGCAACTGGCGAACTGGGAACTGGCAAGAAGACTTTTTCGGATGGGGGGCAAATGAATTTGGCGTCGGGGGCAGCAACAAAAACAATAACAACAACAGGAAGAACTGAAAGCCAGTAAAGTGAAATGCAATAAAACAAAAAGAGCATAAAGGAGTGGGGAGGGGGGAGGTGGGTACGACAACTGTGACTGCAACTGCGACTGCGACTGTCTTGTCTTTTGGCTGCGACGCTGCGAGCTCTGAGCTGGAAACTGAAGCTGCAGCTGTGACAACGACGCCGTTGCCTGTCAAGCGTTTGCCTCGACTCGAGACCTTTGGACTACGAACCGCCATGTTCTGTTCCCCAACTTTCCTACTCCATTACACCGTGCAAAAAAATCATTGATTCCGGGATAAAATCAATCCAACGCAGTGTCAGAAGCTCGGTAATCCCAAATAGTCTTAAAGCAAGTACGAAAACTTGATGCAGGTATGATTTTCAATTCCTTCTCCACAGCGAAATCAAGTGATCTGGACTTTTCTTAATATTTTGTAATGCTGAGTAGTCACCATTTTATTCGCATATGGGCTAATCCGAAAATTTGTAAACCAAGAGCGAAATCTTAAAGTTATCAAAAAAGTACACGTTTTTTAATAATAGTTGTTTTTTCTTACAATAAAATACATTTTCAGGCTTCAAATTATAAAATCAAAAAGGTTTTACGGTGGTTTGGTTGTTTATGGCAGAGCCGAATCAATTAATTCCTCTTTTTGCCTCTATATTTCAATAATTCTCGTAAAAAAAAGGGTATTTTCAATGGTCAAAAAAGTGTGCAACGCGGTCGTCTGAGTCTTTAGCGCTTAGCTCATCTTGAACTATGTTTTGTTTTCTTTTATTTACGATGAAAACTATATCGAAAAGATATTCAATATATATTAATAATTTGAATAGAAGTGTGTGTGTAAAAAGTGTAACGTCCGTAACGTAACGTCCGCAACAGAGAAAAATTAAGATTTTTAATTAACGAGACTACTTATCTTAATTTTTGATGCTGAATTGAAATGGTCATATATTCCACTTAATTTTTTTGTATTTGGATATTTTTTGTTTATGATGCAAAATTCGCTAATAAATGTGCAAATGCACGTTAGCCTCAAAACGACTTCCATTCTTTGTAACGGCCGCAACGGAACTTTCAACAAGTCTAATTTTTTTTCAAAAACAGTAAGGCTTTTTTCTTAAAATAGGTTTAAGAGTACTCACAATGAAATGCATTATCCTGCAAATTTCATTAAAATTCACCAATCTGAACGCGAGCTGTATCAGTTTAAACATGAAAATTTGCGTGCAAATGTAACGTCCGCAACTCAGGATTAGCCCATATTGTGTTTATTTTACAATAATATCCTGAATACATATTAAAAACAATACAAACTAAATTAAAGAATTTTAAACTTGAATTGTAGAATGATTTGTTTCTCTCCGTGTACTCTCCTACTCTAGACACAGATACTGAGCTAACGCCATTGCATTTACAGTGCAATGATTCAAATTGTCGCCTTGGATTATGGATTTATTACGCGTCTCGTTTTTAGTAAGCTCCAAGCGACTGCAATTGTGCATGCTGCTTGCAATTACTATCAATGTAACAACCAGGCTGACGACGACGTATCACCCACCCCACTCCACCCCAGCACACCCCCGTCTCTCGCTCTCTCTATCTCGCTTCCGCTCCCCGACTAACCCATAAAAACATTTATATCGAATTCGAAAATGTGTCGCTAATTCGCGTCGACAATTTTTCGGGTCTTTCTATGTGTGTGTTGTATGTGTGTATCTTGATGTGTGTGTGTGTTTTATTCTGACGCTTCGTTTTCTGTATGTGACGCCTTGAATAGAAATGGAGCTACTCAGAGAACTTATGAATGCACTCAATGCAACTGGATAACTTTAAAAAACTTTAAGCAATTGCAAAAATCATTTGCTCAAAGGTCTGGTTAGTTTTAAAGTTTTAACTAATATCATAATAATTATTGTTTAATTGATGACATTTAGGTAAATCGGCTATGCTCTTCTGATTTAATTCATTGGGAAACTCATTAAAATGATCAATTTGAAGTTTTAAAAATAAAAATAACGGAAAGAGCTCAGCGAGCTCTGTGAGTCTATCTCAATATGACGTGTCATTTGCTGTGCTTACAGGGTATAAACTTAATCAGACAGATAGTTAAAACTAACACCATAATAAATGTAACCAATTTAAGGTACAAAAATAAATTAGGTCCTTTTACAACGTATCAAAGACTCTAAAAGTAAAATTATGAATTGAAAAAATGTATAAGTAAACTGAAATTTCTTCAAAAATCAGTTAACTGAAACACAATTACAGGGCATCAGCATAACGAATCTACTGACTTTGTCTACAAAAAAAAAATAAATAAATAAATAAAAACTGTGCCAAAACTCAATTTGTCATGGAAGTCTTGTTGTATCTTCAATGATTATTCAATTTTGTCAAAGAATCTAAAATAATAAAAACAACGAGCTTAAAAAAATATTGAGGGCCAGCGTCTAGTCAAGGTTTAAATAAATAAACAAATATATATGCGAGTATAAATAAATACTTATATATTTGGGAATTTATGTATTTACAATAATGTGTAGTATCTGTAAGATTTTGCTTAGTCAGCGAGAATTGCACAAGAGCTCGTGCAACAGTCGACCCTTTAATAGGATGGCGAGGAGGGTGTGAAGAGGGGAGGTGTTGGCTTGTTGTGGCGGTGGCAAAGGTTGCAGACAGCCAAGTGAGTGAGTAGTATTATTGGTATTGGGCAAACTCATGGGCCATGCATCATGCCACATGCCGCATGTGTCGAGCTCGTGCCAAGGCCCAAGGCCCAAAAAACTCAAAACTCAACTCAAAAACACAACACAAAATGCCCAAAATGCGACGACGAAAACATTTAAACAACAGCGCATTTGAAAGCTTTTCGCAATTATTATTATTATGTATTGTGCATTATGTGTGTACAAGTGTAATTGTTGTCAACGACAAAAAACAAAAGCACAAACATTGTGCAACGATCTGTTTGTTGCAGCTTGTTGTTGCTGTTTTTGCGACTAAATTGCCGTTGACAACGCTGACATTTCAAATTTAGACGTCGCCTGACTGTTGACCGCACATTAAAAAGCGCTGTTTGTGTGCCACGGCACAAGTAAGTGCCCCCACCCACCCCACTCCACCCCAACTGCCTGCCCACCCCCTCAGCCCCCTTTCCCTGTTTCCAAATACCCCGCAGTCTGCAGCTCACAACTCACTCAATCTTTTTTTTTAATCTTTTATTTTTTGCTACACTTTGTTTATATTGTTAATTGTCATTGTGGTCGTGGTCGTCTTTCTCTATGCCTCTCTCTCTCTCTCTCTCCCTCTCTCTCTGCACATCTCCATCTTTTTCAGTCACTGCCATAAAATTATGTAAAAATATTAGAAGAATTTCCGTTTCGCAAAACGTGTTAAAAATGTTTACAGCCTTCGTTCGCAACAGGCAAACAAGCAGCAAACAACAAACAACAGGCCAGTTGCCTGTCATCGGGGGCATGGAGATGAGATGCCAGCAATTCGACCTGCACGAAGATGCAGCAGCCGCAACAATCATGTTGGAGGCGTCGCAGATTAATTAACGTCTCTGCGATAAAGCACGTTACACAGCACAGCCAAAACCGTCGCCTGCACCACCACAAGCTACTTCCATGGCCACGATAACCACTTTACTGCAGCTGGAACTGGCGCATTTAGTCTACCATCGCCCACTTAGGAAATATGAACAGTGGCTCAAATATGCAAATTGCCTTTCAATAATGTTAAGCAAGCTCGCCTCAAATTGTCCAACAAACAAAAAACAAAACCATTTAATTATTCACAGAAGTGATATAATTAAACCATCTTCAAAGTGTTAAATGATATGGCAGAGAACTAAATTTGAAAACAGATAGTACAAATTTAAATCGCAGCAGAAACCGAGATATAGTATGTTATAGGAATCCAGATATTTTGTAGGTTGATTTGACTTGCAATTTTAAATTAAGCTGAAACGTGAATTTTGTATTATTCAAATGGAGTCAAAAGTATTTCGATGGTACAGAGAGAATGAACTAAATAAAATTCATTTAAATTGTTTCTCAATTTCTTTTGCTTCATCATATTTTACTTTGAATTTTTTTATTTCCGCTTAAAATTAAAATTCTTAAGAGATTTACAATTATTTTATAAAATTATTTTATAACCTTCAATACAAATTTTAATAACAATAGTAATAATATTTTTATAAATAATAAAAGAAAAGATAAAAATTGTATTTATAATTATTTTAAGATTATTTTCGTTTTCCAACTTGATGTTAATTTGATAAGCAACAAAACTGTTAATTTTTTAATTATAATTATTTATGTTAATATGACATATATTTATATAAGATTGTCAGTGTGACTAGTGCACTAATTAAAAAGTACTCCTTCTTGTAGCACTAGACAATAGTCAATAAATAAATAAATAAAAATAAAAAAATCGTGAGATATGGAAAACATTCATTTTGTCAATTGTTTACAATATCATGTTAATAACATATAATGAGAATAATTTTGCTTTATTAATGTTCAATTGAAAGCAGAAAATAAATAGTCATAAGCTGAAAACAATTAGTTTAAAAACTGTTAATAAATAACATAAACAACATTGAACAAGGGTTAAAAAGAAATGTCCTTGGGTTCGGGCCAGTTCGGAAACAAGTTCACATACCTAACCAATATCTATGGTTATTATGTTAATATGTAATTAGAATACTTTAACTTAATTACTGGTAAATTGAAAGCAGAAAATATATAATAATTGAATGCATGCAAAAAGTTGCTCGCCTTTATTGGTTACAGTGGTCGGTCTAACGCCCTCTCTCTGTTTCTCTTTACTTTACACTCATTTTCTTGCTTTCTCGCTATGTCGGTGTCATAGATGGACGAGCGATGATAAATGAAAGCAATATCCATGTCATGCTCAACTTTCTGAAGCTCGAAATTCATCCTCCTCGGTTGAATCGCAGCGTGCGCTGATTTATCTAACATATCGCGAACGGCGACAGGGATAAGGATATTGGCCAAGCTTCTGCTCGACTTTTGGCTGAGAAATGACGTCTAGACAGTTTTCGTTTTCGACCCCAAAACAATGGGGCAGCAAAGAGTTCGCATTAAAGTGGAAGCATTGCATGAGTTTTCCAAATGCTTTGCCTGTTTTTTTCCCACTTTACAGATGTTCATTTTTCTTGGGCATTTTCCTTTTGTTATTTAGTTTTCCTTTTATATCATTTTTTTATTCTTTTCCTTTCAGAGATATTTTGCTTAATTTTCGTTGGTTTCGGTGCTTTTTCGCGTGCTCCTAGTGTGCTTTATTTTGCAGTCCAGCTAACTAAATACCTGTATAAATATTTTATTACGCAAATGAAACAAGCATTGTTTGCATTTTATTTATGTGTGTGTGTGTGTGTGTGTCTGTCTCTGTGATTGTATGTTCTAGAACTGCGCCACATCCTGCAACAGGATGGCTCTTGCCAACGTCCAACTACATCCAAGCGCTTCTTCCAGTTCTGGCTCTGCTTTCGGCCAAATGAAATGGCCGCATTAAGGTGACGGCGTTGCCAACTGCCAACGCCAAAAAAAATTAAAAAAAAAATAAAGTAAAATAAAAGAAGTTGCCGGTGGCAGCACGTGCCGTATCCTGAGCAAAATTCATTTGCATGCTGCCTGCAAATGGCAATGGGAATGTGAACCGGGAATGGGGTCGCCTTGACCACAGGACACACAGAGCAGACGCAGGATGCACAACGAAAAATACCAGAGAATATACCAAAGATGAAAGGAACACACATCCCACATCTGACCAACAGAAGAGGAGCAGCTCTTCTTAAATTAATCAGAAAGTTAATATAAATAATCCTATGTTTGGAACATATGCTTTTGTGAGAACTTATCTCTTACTTTTAAAGCTGCTTGAAGACGGCAATCTTCCAAAATTTTGGAGAAGAATATTTAGGATTCAGGAATCCAGGAATCCCAAGTTAGTTTCGAGCCTTGATTTAATTTCATACGATAAAAATATATGCAAAAAAATTATAAATAAATTTAATTAATTAAATCAAGAATATGAGTCTAAAGCTGTTATTTACGTAATTAGGCAAATTTGTTCGGAAATCAGTGATCTTACAATCAATATGTTTTTCTATTTTTAAGAATTTGATGGACGAAAGGTTGAAAAAAATAGTTTCCTCACAAAACATATTATATGTATAGTTTTTATGCAAAATAATGCGAAGAGTGAAAAATGTTCAAGTAGATATTCGTAAGTTTTGGCTAAAAGATGAAGTTTTAAATAAATGCCAAATAATGTGTTAATGAACGAGTAAACAAATAAATACAATAGAATAATGCACACTGTATTGTTATTAAATATCCCAAATGCGTTGGGAGTAAATGTTACTTAATTTAACATTTAAATATTGAATGCAAGCTTTAGTCGTGAATTGAGTTTGGCAAATGAACTTATGCATTTGTATTGATTCATTTAAATCAAACAAATGAACTCTGCAGAAAGACAAATTGGTCCACTGTAATTAGCTGAAGTGGCCAGTGGCCAAATCAGTGTGTAAGTGTTAAATGGCAGTACAAAAAGCAAAGTAAGAGATGAAGGAAAATAAAGAGAGAAAAACAGAGAATGCTAACGAGAATTACGTCAAGTTAGTTAAGCCCAATGTGTAAGTGATTATGCCACATTTCAATTTTCAATTTCAAGTCATTAACACAACAAATTTTTGAGGTATTTGTTACAACATGGAAAAAAGTAAGAAATATTATTAAATTTTTTTAACATATCTCACTACTTATGGCTTATTCGTTGCTGACAAGATCAGAAGGACGCTTTCATCTATTCGCAGCATTGTCTGAGCGCGATGAGAATGACTTTGATCAGTTGATCGAATGGATCAAGACATCCGCGAGTCCGTCGAGTCCGCGTTATACTCGACTTCAGAATCTGGGAAATGGTGTTGTCTTTTGTCGTTTGATGGCCAAAATCTGTCCGGGCTCATTGGCCAGCGTCCTGATCATTAATCGGCCAGCAAATGATGGCGATTCAATGCATAACTACATGCTCTTGGAGGCGGCATTTGGCAAGGCCCACAAACCCTGGACTTTTGATGCCAGGAAACTGATAGCTGCCAACAACTTAGAGCTGCTTCGGTTGGCCACGACCCTGTCGCATTTCCGCGATACTCGCAACAGTCAGTTGCAGTGTCAGCCGAGGAAATCAACTCCGCGAGCAAACACAACTCGCCCAGCCCGCTGTCCCGCTGGGGAGCTGGATGTGTCCCAACATTTGGACGAGCAGCAACAACCATCGGCTGATTCCATTGAGGAGGCAGTGCAGCAGCAGCAGCTGTTGATGAACCAAGAACAATCGCAGTCAACTGCCGACCACGTGGAGTCGCAGCTGAAGCAACAGATTCAATCACTTTTCAACAATCAACAGGTCGCCGTGGCTGCTTTTATGTCCGAGCAACAACCTCTTCCTGCCCCCGCTGCTGCCACCGTAATGTGTCTCTGCAGCAACTGTGTGAACAAGAGGAAGAACTTGGCCAACACAGAAATCAATTGTAAGTTCCACCTATAATGTGAATTCCAACTCATATAACTATTCTCATCTTTCAGAAATCAACTGAAACTAACGACATATGCTAATTGAAACTAAAGAAGAAATAAAATCCATATTAAGTCGGCTAAAAAGATTTAATATTTTTGTATCTTTATTAAACAAATTGTATGTACTTATCCCTACATATAAACAAAGAAGTTGTACGATAACGCAATATTTGTTGAGTTTAGTTAAGCAATTCGGACGATTTCAATAATTGATATATTAATATAATTGATCAATTAAAATATAGACAGATCACGTTTTTTAACCATCTATTTTATTACATTACAGTCTAGCTTCCCTAACTCGAATCACCATTATCCAAAGAAAAGCTTCGAGTTATGGAAATATTCGACTTATAGAGTTATTTTTCTTAAGTTTATTAATTTTACTGCCACTCATTTAGCTCGAGTTAGAGAGAAATTCGAGTTATAGAAGGTCGAGTTATGGAAGTTCAACTGTATTTTTAACAGGGTTCGCAAAAACTACTCCGTAGCAGCAAAAGTTATAAAAATGTTGCTACGCTCTCGCTACCGCTCTCGCTTTGAACAGAGCCGTAGCAGAGCCATAGTCGATCAAAAAAAAAAGGATTTGCTCTGCTCTGCTCGGAGTTTTGTCACGTCAAAAACTATAGCATAGCAATAGCAAAAAAATTGAATTATATGAGCTACGGCTACGGAGCGGGAGCTAAAAAAACTGAGAGCGAGATGAGAGCAGAGCAAATGAAATTTTTTTTTTTTTACTACGGCTCTCGTGTGATTTTGTTTTTCCTACAATTCTGTTATCGTTTTTTTTCTTCGCTGTTTTGTAATGCACCGTTATTTTAACCGTTAATTACAAATAAACTATAAATAAACAATAACTTCAATTTCTTAATTCATATAGATAACAATAGAGCGGGCGTTTTCTTCTTTGAAACTGGTGTTGTCAGATAACCGTAATCGATTAAATCACGAAACTTTGGAAAATATACTTCTTGTCAAGCTTAATTCGACACACTTAGATAGTGCAATCGACAATTTAAGTTTATTTGAAGACGAGGATTAATTCATTAGTTTCTATTCGTAAAAGTTGTTAATCCGATTTACTTATTAAAAACTTTGATTTAATTTAAATATTGTGACTGAATACACTACACATGAATAAAATTGAGATAACAGAATTGTAGGAAAAACAAAATCACACGAGAGCCGTAGTAAAAAAAAAAAATTTCATTTGCTCTGCTCTCATCTCGCTCTCAGTTTTTTTAGCTCCCGCTCCGTAGCCGTAGCTCATATAATTCAATTTTTTTGCTATTGCTATGCTATAGTTTTTGATGTGACAAAACTCCGAGCAGAGCAGAGCAAATCCTTTTTTTTTGATCGACTATGGCTCTGCTACGGCTCTGTTCAAATCGAGAGCGGTAGCGAGAGCAAATCGAAATACTACGGAGTAGCGTAGCATTTTCAAACCCTGATTTTTAAAACATTCTGAAAATTTAAAATTTTGTTATAATACCATCGGCACTACAGTAATGCTATAATTCCCTGTTTCGAGTGTTCACTATATCCAGACTCTACATTCATTTGTTTTGTTCATTTATTATATACTAATATTAAAAAAGAATTTCATACGCATTTAGTTTCGAACTTCACACTTACACAACATTTTTCGTGTTCCTTTGGATCGTTTATTCATATTCTCTCTTTTCCTTTCCCTATTAACCCGAAAATCAGAATATTAGCTTCGTATGCTAGAAATACACTCCGCTCATGACTCTATCTCGCTTCTACAGTTTTTTGTATACTAAAAAACTTAACCAGCAGCAAAGTATTGTGGATTTTCACAGCGACGAGACTAGAATTTGGTAGCTGGTTAACCTTCTGATGTTTCATTCCAAGTACCAGCAGCAGCACCATTGCGATAGAAACATTTAAAAGCAATCAAAATGGACATGGAAATAGAACAGAGACAAATAAGAAAAAATGTGTACTCGTACATAATATTGCGCATTCGTCGCGTGTGACAGTTGACCATCCATTTTGAGCGAAAGTTCCTGTCAGTGTCGTTCTTTGCTTTTTGTTTGCTTAGCAAATGATGAAAAGCGACCGAGTCGAGTGAATGGGGGACGCGAATGGGACGGACGGGAACCTTATGGCTTATGGGCGACTATGGTAATGCGAATGTTAAGCCGGCAGCTGAGAGCTGAGAGATTCGGGCAGCTGGCGTTTGCTTTGGGCTGTGCTTTCAGCTTTGGCTGGCTTAGCAATCAAACAGCGAATCCCCATTGAAATTAGGCTAATGAAATGCTTGTTAACTGAAAGTGACAACATGGCTGTGGCCAAACCAAACATGCCAATTAAAGTGGTCGACGAAAATCTGAAACGACTTCAAATAGACAAATTCCTAGCCTAGGAACGAACAAATTTAATTAGATTACGTCGCGAGCTATTCACAACTTAAACTTAACTCAGTCGAGTATTTGAGCCCTGAAAATATATCTGTAGTAACCGCTACAGAAAATCAATTTTCAATTTTGCTGGCAGCCTTGATAGAAATCTTTGATAAAACTGTGAATATCGTTTCTTTGGCTTGGCTGAGCCCATAATTATGTAAAACCCTTAGTGACGAAATTCTGTATTTGCTTACAAAAACTTCTTATATTCATTTTATGACGAAATATATTTGATTTATAAAAAAAAAGCCTTTAATTAACAAATAGTACAGCCTTCGACTTGTGACGCTAAAAGCGAGTATTTTATTTACAAAGCCTTTCTAGCAATTTCGCGATAAACTAGCGTTTCGTTTTAAAAATCATATAATAAAAGGTTTTTTAATTTTTTACAATTTAAACACCAAAGTATATTTATTTCGGAGTTTAACTTCCAGGAATGCCGCTTTGTGGTCCTACTGATGCCTCACATGTAATCGTGCAACATTTGAACAAAAAATATGCAAATGTTAACATAAATATAACTCGAACAAAAATCCTATCAATCGAAAATAATAATATACCACAATAAATAAGTACATTGACTTCGATAGACCCAGCTGATTTCTATTAGTATCTCTTACAAATCTTGCACACTGTTTAAGTACAACTTCAAGATTCTAATAATACGATATTCATTGAATGTATGCTTATTTTAATTTGTAATCCTTTTATAATAAATTCATGTGTCGTAATTATAGGCAGCGAGAGCTGTAGTCTGGTTTCTCCATTTCGGATATATTCTCGGCCTCATATAGAACGATGTGGCCGAGAATGTTGATGGGGCCGCTGCCTGCAGTCAAAGTAATTTTCACCTCTGAATCGAAGAACTCGAGATCAAGAATTGCAACGCGATTCTCGTCAGCCTTCAGCGAAGCAATTGTTATCATATCGTCCTCTGCAGTTTTAAGCTCGACCACGTTGTACTCATCCTCGTTTGCGCCGGCGCCCAGAGTCATTTGCGAGATGACCAGTTTGCGACAGTCCTCGCCATCGGATAAATTCCAGTAGGCGACGGCCCTCTCCGGTCTTAAAGTAATGCCAAAGAATATTTTACTTTCGTCGAATTCCATTATGCAAAATTATTTTTGTCATCAAATCAAACGGAGTGCACGCTTTTAGCTTTTATAAGTTAAGAGTGACCATACCAAGATAAAGTCGATCGACTTGCTGGTATTGAGTTCAGTGTTGTAAAGTGCATTAAGTCTTTCAACTCAACGAAAGTCAATATTAATCGACTGTTTAAAGGGTATAACCACTAAGCAAATAACATATGTATAGAGAACTCATCTCATACAAATTATGTCACAGCCAAAATGCTTTGCAAATATTGTACCAATGCTGGCAATATTGTTCAAGTTTAATTTATATAAATTAGGGGGGTTTTTGGAATAAAATAATGTGGGAAAAAAGTTTTAAGAGTAGAGGGTATTCCATAGTTAGCATGTTTTAGTTTCGCAAGCAACCGCCTCATAAACAAAATGGCATCTCTCGAATCGTCCACTAGAACAATATTGCCAGATCGGTAACATATTCCAGTGGACGCTCCGCGAAGCATTTTGGCTGACACATTCATTTGTATAGAATGAGTTCTCTATAGGTTATTTGCATAGTGGTATAACTTATTTAGTTCGATGAAAGGTATTTCATTTTAAGCTCACGACGCGGCACAGAGCGTCACATATCATAGAAGTTAAACGAAAAAGTTGGCGAAATTCCCAAAACTCTCTCTATATAAATCAAATAGGTAGTTAGTTAATTATTAGAACTTAAATGAAATGATTTAATAAAAATATACAGATCTGAATTACTTGTTTAAATTAGCAAATCTGCTATATTAATTAATGAATTTGCCGGGTTGACGTTGTATAAACAGCAAAGTCAAGAATTCGAAATGAAATGATTGATGGTTAAATAGTCGATAGTCTTCGACTTGAAGATGTCCAGCTCTAGTTCTTAAAGTACCTCTTATTTACACTCACTTTTATAGCGTAAATGAATTTAAGTTTATCATATGAACTGTAAGTTAACAACCTTGACATGCTTTATTGGTTCGTCTCACAATGCTAATCAAGAACGTCTATGTATATTTAAGTATTTTTTAATTCTAGAAAAGTCTCATTTCGTAAGCAGGTGATATTAGAGTCAAGCAAGTTTATGTAATAGATGGATAGATCTGATATGAACTGTACATATGTATGTACATACATATACATATGTATATATATTTAGTAGTTCTTTTAGTATGTCAATGTTTGTTATTCAAGTATTTCATTACGATGAGTATAATTGTTGTTTATTATTTGTTATTTGGCTTTTATTATCGACGTGCTTGTTTATTTACTTTTTTGACAGTCAAACCAAATGACTTAACAGTTTATTTATATGTACTTGACTTTTTTACGTTTATGCAATATTTTTATTAATTTTATTTTATTATTTTTTCTCATTACTGACTTTAACGCTAATGATGTAACCGCAGGCCCTTTGGGTCATGGCAAGTCGCAAAGAAATTAAAAGCAAACAAAAAATTGAAAAATGATTTTCTGGGCTTAGGACAAAAAAAAATGTGTTAAGTGATGGGGACAACTCAAATCGAGTGGCAGCATTCATCAGCCTGAGGGGGGCAACATCATTGATATGCCACCCAAGGACGGTGGTGAGGAAGGGAAGCCCAGCATATTTGGGCAGCCTTAATGACTGCCAACTACGAGTACAACAACAACAACGACAACAGCTTATGCAGTAAGTGCAAGTCTTGGCCATTAGCTGCATGCCCCAAGAGCCAGGCAAGGCGAATGCATTTTCCAACTCATTTAATGTCCTGACTGGTCGACTTGCCGCCTTGGCATCATGACTTGCATGTTGTTGTTCCTTGCCAGACCATTTTGGCCATTTTGCTGCTGCTGCTGCTGATACTGCCATTGCCATTGCCATTGCCGTTGCCGTTGCTATGACCATGAACATGGCCATTGCCATTGCAATTTTCCAACAATTTCATTTTCATATTTTTCATTCCCTTTGCACACTTTTCCGGTGTCCGAAATTTATGCGAGCTTTGCTTGATTTTTCATGAATTTTGATCACCTAGCGAAGAGTCTTAATGCACCCAGTCGGCCACTGAACTGAACTCAACACAATTGGACTGAAAGTGGACGCAGACGCAGATGGAGATGGAGATGGAGACTGGACACGCTCTCTTTAAATGGATTCAACATATGTGCATAAATTTCACACGTGGCACGCCTGCCGCGCCAGCCCCTCATGCATTTTACATGCACAAAAGGATTTCCAGCTCAGCCATGGAGCCAGACCAAGAATGCTTCAATACCCAGTCAGCCAGCCAGTCATTCTGTTACTTCTCTTTGCCCCCCTTTCCTTTTTCTCATTGTTGTTGTTGCTTTTTTTTTATAAATCCCTGTAGAGGATATTATAATTTTGTCATGCAATGTGTAACGTATAATAGAAGGCATGCTGAATGGACATATTCAGATGTATGTACATATATATAAACAATAAATAGATTTAAAAAAAATTTGCTATATTTATCTGGGACCGCAAATAAGAGTTATGAGAAACTGGATTAACTTTTATTTTCAATATTTATTTAAAAATAATAGAATAAAAGTTATTTTTCAATTTTTATTATAAAAATCAATAGTAAAAGTTATTTTTCAATTTTTATCATAAAAATTAACAATAAAAGTTACTTTTAAATTTTTATTATAAAAACTGAAAATAAAAATTATTTTTCAATTTTTATTATAAAAACTGAAAATAAAAATTATTTTTAATTTAGCAATTGAAAATAAAAATTATTTTTAAATTTTTATTATAATAATTCAAAGTAAAAATGATTCTTCAATTTTTATTATAAAAGTTGAAAAGTAAAAATTATTCTTCAATTTTTATTATAAAAGTTGCAAAATAAAAATTGAATGCAAATGTCTTTTGAACTGGAAGGTGTATTTCATTCACAAGGGGGTGGTGAGGGGTGGGAATGTAACGTTGCTTCGACTCTCCTTGGCTATGCCTTTGTATATATGTACATACATACATGTCACTGTTGAAAATACGCCTTCCAATTCAAAAGACATTTACAGTCAATTTTTATTTTTCAACTTTTATAATAAAAATTGAAGAATAACTTTTATTTTTCAACTTTTATAATAAAAATTGAAGAATAATTTTTATTTTTCAACTTTTATAATAAAAATTGAAAAACATATTTTTATTATAATTTTTATTTTCAATTCTTAGGGTAAAAATTTAAAAATAACTTTTATTTTTAATTGCTAAAATAAAAATTGAAAATAAGAGTTAAATTATAATTTTAAATTAAAAATTGAAACTTAATTATAATTATGTAATTTTTTTATTAAGATCGAAAAATAAAATAAAATTATAAATAAAATAAAAATAATTTTTTTGATAAAAACAAATAACTTTTATTTAATAATTTATATTTTAAAAATTATAATCGTTACGGTCCCTGATATTTGTTTTTATTTGTAGTTGAAACTTTCTATTTGTAACCAATGCCCTTTTTTATAAGGATACCGTTTTAGCATTAGGAAATAAGATATAAAATAAATAAATTTTATGCGTACTAATCTCTTAGTTTTCTCATTAAGGAAGGCCACAAAAAACATTGCTTCGAACACCTTGAACAGAGCTAAGCAGAATTGTAAAATCTATTTTTGTATTTCCATTAAAATCAATAACTAATAATTTAAAAATTTAAGCTATCACAGATATCTCAAGCAAACTAGCTGAACTCTACAAGGATATCAGATCTTCGGCGTGCCGAAGATAACCTTCCATCTGGTTTGATTTTCATTCCTTTTTGCATTGCAACAATTCTGTGGCCAAAGATGCGACTGCCACGGCAACCGGCAACTCGCGACTCGCAACTGAAAAAACTGATGCAGCTTGTTTGTTAATACGACAACATTTAATTTTTAATCGCTGCATCCGACTCTCAATTGCAGGAGACGGAGCCGAAGCTGAAAGTGGAGATGGCGATGAAGTTGGGAATGGTTAACGATGCTGGAATCGCAACTTGTAACCCAATGCGTTACATATGTACATATGTATGCTTAATGAAGAGCGTTGCACGCACGAGTTGCCACTGCCACAGCCTGCTCAATGCAATCCTCCGGTTCACCCTCCTTCTCCTTCTCCTCCCCGTCCCACTCTTCTTCTCGCTATTCCCCATCTTCGCAGCTACAACCAACTGCAACTGCCACATCGACAGATAGTCTGAGAAACTCTGTAACATTCAATGCATTTATGCACTGTAACGAATTTGTGAAATATGATGGATTGGATAGAAATATAATCCATAATTAATAGTATTTTAATTTATAGAAGAGGCATATAAAAATCACTAATGAAATGCGGCAATGAAACAGGATACATTCATTTAAAAGAAATCCAATTTTTAAAAACAAAAGTCAATGAGCATTTATAATCCTAACTAATTTACTAATTAAATTTAAAACAAAAATTAAAAAATTTCTCTTAACAAAAATAAAAAGAAACTCAAACTATTTATAATAATAAGTTCTATTTCTATGCCCCAAAATTTCCGATATCCAATTTTGTGACGAACAATATATATATAAACATAAATTTAAATAGCCAAATAAAATTTTTAAATTTAATTAACTTGTGAACCAGTAGTCGGATTTTGATGGTCAAGGTACATTCATCATTCGACGCGTATTTTTGATAAGAATAATTAAAAATTAAAGAATTCTACCAAAACGGCCCCCATTTATAACTCGACCAGATCGGTCAGTCATAGCAAATTTTCCATTCATCCTGTACTTATTGCTAGTCACCTTTCGACTCCTTCGAGATACTTTCGTCACTGGCGTGGACTGCCGTCCACAGTGAGAGAACATTTTTAAATTATATATTTTTTATCATTATTATTTGCTCTTTGTAAACATTTGGTTTATCAGAGTTTCAATTTTGAAGAGATATTTGTTGGCTAAAAAATGTAAAAAATTCAGTTCACAATCTATAGTATTTTCTTGTGGTGTATATTGTTGAACAGCCTTTGTCATTGCTTTGCACTGAATGAATCTCTCTCCAGGCTCGCACATATGAATTTAATGCTATAGACGTAACTTTAAATGTGCCTGTGCTCATACATATCACATCCAAATGTATACATAGTATATACATATATATGTATGTACTGCCAGATGGACATGTGGGTGTGCTTCTGGGTGTGCAGCTGAAGCTGCTCGTCGCTTGTTTCTGACTCTGCGGCAAGTTATTATAACAGTTCATTGATTTTCAATTTTCAATGCATTTCATTGCGAGCATTTTCATTGTTTGCATTTTATTTTTTTTTTTATATTTTTTTTTTTTTGTTTGCTGCTTCAGTTTCCCTCCGCTGCAGCAGCTTTCCATCTGAGTCGAAAAGGTGAAAATTGTCCAGCCCTTTGTGCCACCGTCGCGTCGTGCAACTTGGCGGCGCAACTGCCACAAATTTCCACACTGCTATTATACTCGTATGCATAAATTCATGGGTAGTTTATGTTGGGCAGAACAAAATTAAAAAGTGCAAACTGCAAACAAAAAGGAAATAAAATAAAAAACGAAACAATAAAAAGGAAATAATACAAATAAAAATGTTAAATGTGCAAAAAAAAAGTACGTTAAAAATGTAAATGATTTCGTTTGTGCGTGGAATTTTCGGTTGGCAGTTTAAACTTTTCATTGGACGGGAAGAAGGCAGTCGGATTGTCCCAGCTGATTGACTGCGGCTTAATGTACTTCAATTCGAATTTACATATCTCTTGACTTATGGGTAACCGGCTTAAACTTTACGCTCTTTCAGAACTGTTTACCTAAGGATACAAGTTTGAAGTACCATACGATTTCATGCCATATGACTTAAAAAGTTCACATGTTTACCCTAAAAGATTGAAAATTTTTAATGATTTTCAGCCTAGGAATAATGTATTGTCTATAAATATGTACATATACAAATACAAAATATAATATATGTATATTAATAAATATGTTATTATCAGTTTCAAAGTTCAGAGTGGCTAAAAAGTATATATATATTAGGTGTAGTGTTTCTCAGACTTAAACTCAGACTCATGTATGCATATCTATTATACATATCGCTCATTTACATGAAGAATGGCATAAGTCGAAAGACATGATTTTTACGGTAATGATGCAGAAATGTTCGCAATGCGACAATCTATGTTGTGTAAAAATTTCATTATCCTATCTTTAATACCGAGAGTGTGAGAAGATTCGACTTTATTAACTCAAAAGAACGATATATTTCAGTTGCAATGCAATCGTTGACTAGAAAAGATTCTTTATGTTTCATAAAGCTCAGTTGTTTTTCTCAAATTTACAAGTTTGGCCGCTTTTTAAAAAACACAGGCGACACTTGAAAACTTTAAATGCGTTTATCTCGAAACGCCTTTTTTTGAGATATGTCACTCTTCATGTAAATTAGCGATATGTACATAAATATATTTTAATAGAAAGATCTACCGAGTTAAGAGTTAGAATTAATGGAAATTTCATATGACCATGTGATTAAAAATGGCGCCTTTTAATGTGAGAATATATATATTATGCGGATACGTTAAATATACATATGTACATGTAAGTATATTTAAAATAAATCTTTTTTCTAATTTTGGATTTCTTGCTGCAGGTTTCCAAGTGATTCTTTACCGTACAAGTTTAAAATTCTTATTTCGCAAAGATCTTATAGTGATTTGTTATTTCTACGAAAATGGAGTCTCTTATCCAAATGGGATTGTGTAATTGACAAATTCAAACCACAAGCTGCGAATTATTTCTGTCTATCGAAATATAGTTTGTCCCATTGATATTCTTTGAGAGCAAAGATAGTTTGTAAGCCATCAGTCACAACTAATGGACGAAGAGTCTTTGAAATGTGACGCAGAGGTAACTTTCTGTATGTCGGTTTTGCCACATGTCACCCACATTGCAACAATATGTCGCAGGTTCGTTTGGCTAGACTTATGTCATGCGTATTGGCAAAAACGAAAATCGACAGCTTATTATTTATTTAACATCAATTTGACTTCCGCTCCAAGCGCGACAAGAGCAATAACAAAATGTCATCTCATTGTGACACATTTGGAGCGACACTTTTCTTAAGCGGCTTTTGTAAGTGGCCCCTGCCCCCTACCCTCTCTCTCTCTTTCTCTACCTCTTTGTTAACCGCCAGTGCTTCTGCGACTTGGCTAACGTCTTGTAATTGGTCATGGCTTATTAGTAGCACTTTCCCGGGAACTATCGCAATTGTGGTGGCCATGACTTTGTTTTCTATTTCTGGCCACTTTCAAATTGAGTCCCAACACAAAAGGCCAATTGCATGTTGTTGCCAGACAGCCAAACAGCCAGCCAGACCACATTATCAGCCTTGGTATAACGCCAATCAATTTAAAATTAGCCACCTCCGTAAAGAATTCCTATGGTGGACATTAGCAAGGTTAGCAATAGACTTTAAATAGAAACTCCGAGATTTTGGTTAAAAAAGCTTTAGGAATAATTAGTAATAACTTTGATAATAGTTTGGGTTGAAATGGTCAACGACTCAGAAGCTCAAATATTCTGTAAAATATACCATATTTCCAATTGCCGTCTTTGTTTTCTTTTGAACTGCCAATAAACAAGTTTTTCAGCCAATTTCTTCTTCAGGCTTCACTTGATTGTCCAAGTGGATGACAGAGTCTACAGAGGGGTTACATGAATATATTAACAAATACTTTATTATACAATTATATAACAAATATGTGTACGTACCTGGTGTGCATTTGATGGCGCAGATAAATGCACAAATATTGAAAACAGAAAACATAAATAAAAAGACAAAAAATACATAGTGCGCCTTATACGAAATGGCGTATCAGCTGTTGCCAGTGTTGCACAACAATGAAAATAAATACCAGCAAGTCACAGCATGCGATTAATACTAAAGTAATTGACAGTATTCAAAATACGAATATTAAGCAACGACAAAAACATAATTAATTAAAGATCATGTCGATTGAAATTGATTACAACTCTGCAGCAACTTTGTTAAAATGCCAAAAATTCTTATTGTTATTTCTAAAATATTTTAATGCCACGATTTCTAAGTTTAAGAGATCTATTTAGTCAAAAATGTTGAACAACTTAATGGGAAAAGTGTTGACAGCTTGCTAATCTCTTTAGATTTTGGCCAATTGTGTCACAAAAAAAAGTAAAAAAAAAGTTCGGCTTGTTTAAAGTTCCATTGCGGCCGTTACAAAGAATGAAAGTCGTTTTGAGGTTAACGTGCATTTTCACATTTTTTAGCGAATTTTGCATAATAAACCAAAAATATTCAAATACAAAAAATAAAGTGGAATATATGACCATATCAATCCAGATGAAAATATAATGATAAGAAGTTTCGTTAAATACAAATTTTAATTTTTGTCTGTTGCGACCGTTACACTTTTTACATACATTTTTACTTTAAATTATTAAAATATATTAAATATCCTTTCCATTTGGTTTTTATTTTAAATAAAAGAAAATGAAACAAAGTTCAAGATGAGCTAAGCGCTAAACACTCAGACGTCTGTTTTGCCCACTTTTTTGGCCATTGAAAATACACATTTTTTTTACAAGAAATAATGAAAGTAAGTGGCAACAATCAAACTACAGTAAAACAATTTTGTTTTTATAGTACTCATGTAGATCTGGAGGGATTCCAATTCCCTCAAATGTCTTATCTTATTTATTGCCTCTACGTTTAAAGGAGGGTTAGCGTCAAAGCCTCTCCATCTGTTAGCCAAACTACATAAATTAAATTAACAAATGCTAGAGTATTTATAAACTGGACATTTCATAGTCCGCCACCCTCGACTCGGGCATTCACTTTGTATCTAATTTGTTGACTCATTTCGAGCTGGATTTTTGTTAGTGTTTGAATATTTTTACCTTTTGGGCATTCATTTAACGGGTATTTAATTTGATTGTTCTGCATTCGCTTTGAGCAACACCTTCGTCAAAGGTAAAAGTCAATGAGATGGGTAGCTGATGGAACCAGTGGTTATTTGTTATTAGAGTCCTGCTCATAACTTTTAATTATGTGCATTTTATGCAGCGCTTGTCCCTGCTGACCCCTGACCCATGACCCCGTGCACTGGGTTGTGTTAAGGTGCTGAACCATTAAATAAGGTAAAGCGCCCCCTGCGGCAGCACTATACAACTAAGGGTTGTTTTTTCTCCGCGTTCCTCGGCCGCCATAAGGTGCGTCATTAATTAAGAGGACAGTGCAAGTTGCCAGTTGGCAATGCGCTTGCCACATCTACTATAACTTGCCCCCAAGTAACTGGCTTGCCCCATGATGTCATCAAATTAGCGCTTCTATCGCATCCATTTCAATTTGCAGCGCCATTCGATATGCTGTTGCTGTTGCAGTTGCAACAGTCAGCGCAATTGCAATACAATTTTGGGGCATCGACTGTGGCGTCCCCTTTGACGCTGAGCCGTAAACGAGAAAGGCGACAACCCTGCACAACAAAGCAGCACAGCAACAAAACGAAACGACAAACCGACAATCAACATTTAAATGATGACAGCATTTTGTCCGGGGAACACTCAACTCAACTCTACACGGAGCCGAGAGCCTAGAGCAGAGAGGTGAGAGGTGAGTCTCACAGACAAAACTCGACCCCCGACAACTCGACCTGAGGCTGGCGACGACGCGACGTCGGCTTCGGCGTCAATTACATTTCGGTTGCATTGTGAAATGTTCGCTTTTGGTAACTAAATTGACGGCCTGCTCCCCAGGTGTTTGCCACCAGGCGTTACCTTTTCACACAATGCCCAGTGCTCGTACCAACATTGATTTAGTGATTGCAGCGCCAACGTGGCAAAAATCTGTAACTTTTGAACTAGATGAGATATCAAGTTTAAATTTGAAATATATATTTCCAATACTTCAAAGAAATTTTTAGAAGAAATATGAAAATGGGCGTGGCACTGAAAAGGGCGTAAGTTTACAGTCAAACACAGTTTTTTGTAATTTGTACTTTTCAAAATTTTATCAAAAATTTATAAAAAGAACTTTAGAAATTTTTAATTTTTTTAAAAAATATTTTAACTGAAAAAAAATTATTTTTTTGCACTCGCTTAAGTATTTTTGCGTATTTGACAGTTAACTTTCGCCCTTTTCAAAAAGTTGCCATAAAAAGTATAGGCTGAAAATCAACCTTTAGGATGAAAAACTTATTTGCTTTTTAAGAAATGTATCTAAGCCACACTCGAACACAGGATATGCATTTGGTTTTGTTTTATACATACATATGTATGTACATGCGGACCGAATTCAGTACAAATCGGTCCACTGTATCATATAGTTGCCATATGAACGGTTGCTCGAAAATTAAGGTTTAGTATGAACCTTTGAACCATTGGGGTTTTTGGAGATATTTTAAGGATAAGAAGTCCCGAAGATTACCTTCCGTTTAGGTTTGTACTCAATTTAAGGTTCGAAGAAATCTGTGGGCTCCATCGATATGAACCTTCCCCAACAAGAGTTATTCGTAAAAAAAAGTAGCTTAACGAACGATCGAGCAGATATATGTTTATATTACAATACTTTACAGACAATCTATAATAAGTATAAATAAGTCCATAATTAAAAGCTTATCTGCCAATATACTTCAGTTCATCAACAAGTTTCCATCAGCAACAAGCTCAACAGCAACACCGATAGTTGGTAGCAACTTTAAGAGCGCCGTACAACAACAACAATTTGTGACACCTACTCGATGTGTTGTAGCTGCCACAGCCATGTTGCCAGTTGGCAGTTGCGAGTTGGCAGTTCCTCGTTGGTGCCCCTCCACTGCCGCCTTAGTGGCGACCCTAAGCCACATACTAGGTCCAACAGCTTGTTGTCTGCTTGTTGGCAGCTCCCTCATCTTTTTTGTTTGGTCCTCATCGTCATCGTCATCGTCGCCATTTCGTCCAAGAGCATTCATAATGCATGAGAAATGCTGCTGCCTCTTACAGCTGTCCTCCTGCCTCACTTCTTCAATTTCTTCTTCACTTTTCACTCTCTCTCTCCCTCTCACCCTTCCTTATTTCTCTCTATTTTCTATCCCTACCGCTACTGCTATTTGCTGCGAGATTCACAATAGTTCAACTTTTGCCATCGACAAGTTCCATGCATAAAAAACTAAGCGTTTCATCATTTAAAAGCAACGTTCCCGCCACGCCCCTGCCTCCGCCTAAGTCGCCGCCCAAACTAGCAAAAGGTGCAACTTCAGTTGTTTCTAGTGTTGCTGCTGTTGTTGTTGACCGCTTTCCCATTTTCCGCATTTTTCGCAGTGCACACGCTTAGCGATGCCAACACGCCCATAGCGAAAAGAACGCCCCAATAATATTTTTCGACTGCATTTGTTGTTGTTGTAGCTACACTGGAAAAAATCTGGGATTCCCAAACGAAGCCAAAAGTTTGGGCATCTCGGAATTCCTTATATCGTGAACGAAATACTTGATTTAAGTACAATTTTTCAATTTCTTCTCCACAAGAACACTGATTATCGGGGTTCTATAAGAGTTTTTGTCAGTGAAATCTAATGTTTTTGGATTTTTTTGCCTTTTCTTAAGCCTGCAAATTCTGTTCATTTTTTACATTAATATTCTGAAAATTTAATAACATTAACTTTCTTATCCCGTATCCCGTTTGTTGCTCTAATTGTAATTTTTTGAATACCTCTAGTCTTATTAACGACACTCCATATTTCTATTACTTTAATATGCTTTCAAAATAAGGTATTTAATAATTTATGCCAATTAAAAATTTTTATTTATATTCCTAATTTTCATTTTATATTTCATTGATTTTTGTCGACTGCTCTCAGTCAAAAACAAATACTTAAAATAATTATGTATTTTAAGCTTGAATTTTAATAATGCATTTTTGTTCGTGTATAGTTGTGGTTATTTTTGTTGTTGTTGTTGTTGTTGTTGTTGTTGTTGTTGTTGCTGTTGCTGACTACTTTTCGGTTGTTGTCGGTTTTTTTTCAACCTACCTCTTCCTCCCTCTCTTTCAGCTGACCCCTCTTGGCCATCTGCTTCCCCCTCCCCCTGTCTCTTTTTGGCCCTCAACTGCTGTCTAACGGAATCTGTGTGTATCAGTGCTGAGGATTTATGTGTTTATATTGCGAGTTTGAAGTTAGTTTGGCAGTCCGCGCAGTTCTCGGGCAGCAGTTGTTGTTGTCGAGCGTTCAAAAAAGGTTGAGAGAGAAGGAGACAGAGGCAGAGACAGAGAGGGAGCATGTTCCTTACGGAATGGGTATGCGGTTGCACAGCTGCCGGCCCAGCGCATAAATTGCAGCCAAGTTTATGTATAGCATTGCAAAAAGTGTTGCAACAAAAAAAAAAACACAAAAACGCACAAAAGAAATGCGAATTTGGCGGCACAGACAAGTTGCCAGCTTTGGCTCAGAGAGAAAAAGTGAGAGAGAGGGAAGAAGGGACAAGGAGAATTGCTATCCAAAAGGGAGCGAATCTGATTGTTTGGGTTTATTCTCATTTTTGCGTTTGCCATTGAATTGCTCTGATTGAATGCTGCGGGCTGTCCGTCCACCAGGATGAGCACTCGACCAGTTGCTCGGCTTTACAACACTGCCTCCCTTTCCCTCCCTGTCCCTCCTCTTCCCTTGCTCAACATTCCTCTCCTCTTCTCTCCGCCACTCACCATTCCGATGGTGTGCATGTAGGATATTGATTTGTTGTTGATGTAGCGAGCATTGGGGACATCAATCAATTCTCAAAACTGCAGCTGAATGCTTTGATTCGTTCGATTCCTTAAACTGCATTCGAATGACAACTGCAAGGTGGCTTTAACTTACCTGTTGGCTTAGCTCGTCATGAATACAACTTGGAGATATCATTTGGAGGCAACTACAAATTTGTACTTCTCGAAGGAGTTTTGAAATGTCAATGATATTCCAGAGAAAGATAGAGGAAATTCTAGGATAGTGCATTAAATAATTCTTACATATTTATGGAACTCATCATACAAATTGTTATCATACACCAGTAAAAACTGTGCTAACAAAAACATTTTTTGAGGTAAGAAAATGTTGAAAATATATATAAAAAATAATTAAATTATTGTATTTCAATCATTATTATTGAAAAGTCTTAAATTTTTTTTTTTTTTCTACACTGAAAAAAAGACCACTTTCTAAATCCAAGAACATTCATCTTAAATGTTTTGTTCTTGAAATAAGAATATTTTAAGACCAAATTACTCAAACTAAGAATATTATTCTAAAAAATCTTAAGTTCTTAATATAAGAATAACAATCTTAGATCTTTTCTCATAACAACAACACACTTTTTGAGACTTAGAATTCACAACTGGTTCTGGCGTCTCAAAGATGACATTAGGCTTGGATCGCTGGTCAAGTCAGCTTAACGGTACTGATGATAGAAATTGGCATCTCTAGAAACAGCTGAATAGTATACAGAGCCATGCTCCTGCAAGTGTTTTGTGTGTTGTTGTTTGTTGTTTAGTGTCATATTGACATTACTAGACCCCAAGTTAACTAAAACTTACTACATTCTTCTTAAAATGTTAAGAAGCTTAATCTTCATTTGAGATTTTTTGTCTTGAGTATTCAAAACTTTTTGGTCAATAAATAAGAACATATAATCTTAAAAAAATAATAAGTTTTATTCTTATACTAAGATTTGTGATATTGAAAATATAAGAGCTTATGATCTTAAAAATAAGAACTTGGTCTTAATTGAAATGTTCTTAGAAACAAGATGTGGTTTCTTACTTCAAGATTTTCATGTTCTCGACGCATTTTTTAGACCAAAGTTCTTAGTTTGGAGACCAAAATCTTGATTTTAGATCCTTTTTTTTAGTCAGTGTAAGTTTTTAAAAAAAACGGAAAATAAAATTCAGTTGAACTTCCATAACTCGAACTTCTATAATTCGAATTTCTCTCTAACTCGAACTAAATGAGTGGCATTACAATTTCAAACTTAAGAAAAATGTCCCTATAAGTCGAATATCTTCATAACGCGAACCTTCTCTATGGATAATGGTGATTCGAGTTAGGGAAGTTCGCCTGTATTATTATTACAAATATGTATGTGAGTTGGTGTTACATATATTATCGAAAGAACATTTATGCATATGAAAAATTGCGTTTGGAAATTTTTAGCATATTGCATTGCTTCCAGCAGCGCCAGCTTATTCCGCTATAAAAACACATGGTACATAAATCTTGCAACAGCATCTCTCTCTCTCTCGCTCCCCTCCGTACCGTCATCTGTCCCACACCTGAACCCCTTCATATGCGATGTGTGTGTGTGCACAACCCTTGGCCACCTGGCAAGTGCCTCCACCTTGTCGAGACGAGGTGCTAATGTCAGCCATTGCCGCCGGAAGTGGCTGCGAAATGTGCGAGCTGCGAGCTGCGAGTCTCGTATGCTGTTCAATTTTAAATGTAATTTCAACCACTTCAGTTCCCTTGCCTGTTCCCCATTTCCCACTATACTACATCATTCTCTGATGCTGCAGAGTAAAAATAAAAATAAAAATGAAAACAAAATAAAAAGAAAAACACCCATCGCAAACTCCTTTTTATTGGCACGATATTGAAAATTATGCGAACGCGCGTGTTTGGCTAAAGCGATTTATGCACTTCACTTGCGAGCAACTATCTAGGCAGCATATGTGGGAAAAGGGGTGGTGAATTGTTAGCAAGGGGATGCCCCCTTTCGTTGGGTAATCGTGCAACAAGAAATTCTGATTGCCATGTAAACCATCATCAAATTTCTGATTTCAAGTCATGCAGAGCCAAATTGCTGCACATTTTCTACAACCACAAATATTGCACTCACAAATTTGTATTTTGGAACATCTACAAGAATAAACAGAAACTAACACTAACTAGCACTTTTAAAGTGCGTAGTACTTATAAATTTAGTTGCAAGTCATTTTGCCACTAATCGATAAGAATTTGCAACTGAAATTATATATTAAAGAACCTAAGAATTCTCTATCTATTATTATTATACTATACTACGTGTCTTCATTTTTTAATAGATTTGAAATTGATGTACGCCAATTTGCAAGTATTTTACAAAACATTTGATTGACGTTTACTTTATTTTATTTTAAGCTTGATTATTTAATTACCTTTATATTAAGTGTCAAAAATTTCTCAAGCTTAAGGCATAATTATAACAAGAAAACCTGTTGAAAAGTAGATGTCGATTAAAATTTAAACATAAATAAATTAATTAAAAATAATATAAAAATAATAATAATAATAATAATAATAGTTATAATTCATCACAATATATTATAGAAAATTAAATTGTAAACTAAAATGAAAATTAATCTTACAACTGAAAACTGAAGCTTAAACTATTATAATTTGCTGCAATTTCCATCTTTTCAATAATTGTAAATTGTTTAATCTTAATATAATTTTAAAATCAATGATTATAATAGTGACTAGTGCCTTAAATAATAAGCGTTAACTTGTAGCACTATGTTAGGAATCGAAATAAAGAAATAAATTAAAGACAATACTGTGAAAGCAAATCTTAATACACTTACATTTTATTGATTTATTTACGAGGCAAAGTCAATGCTGTCTCAAATGGAATCCCAATGAACTCAAATATCATCGCTCCACTATCGTTAAGTTAATACCAATTGTAATTAGATTAGCCAACAATGCGATGTTAACAACTGTTTGTCATGATCGCAAATCGATTGACTTCGTGCTTTATTCATTTTCCAAAGTGTGGATGCTACTTTTGAGCTGCAGAGCAATGCGAGCGCAGTGTTGCAGCAACGCCAATGTTATGCCCCCATTAAGTGTTGCAGTTGCAATTGGTGGCAACACTTTGTTCAAACGTGCTCGCAATTAAGCCAAATCCCAAGTCAAAAATGCCCCGAGTGCTCGAACGTGGCCGAAAAGGGCCAAAGCAACAACGACGTCGACGTCGACGTCGACATCGACGCTTGCAACACATCTGCCCCGAAGTCGCAGCATTTGACTTCAAGGTCTGCGTCTGTCATTACGAGCTGGAGATCATCAAGCCCTCGACAAATGAATGTTTAACGAGTGGGACAAATGACAATACAACCAAGCCAGTCTGTCCGTCTGTCCGTCTGCCTGTCAGCCAAGTCAGTTAGTCGGTCAAAGAGTCAAAGTTGCAACCGAAAAGTGCATGAAAATTGAAGTTATTTAATAGTTCGGCAATTGCAACAGCGCTTTTAGCCATCCACGATCATCATTTGAAAGCAGGTATTCGTATTCGTATTCGTATTCATACTGGGTACTCACATTTTGTTCAACTAATTGTCGGCACCTTGTTCCAACAGTTCCAACAGCTTTGACCTGATTAATCCAACAACAATGCACCTCAAATTTGACAGATCATTGAGGAAGTAATGCTCAATTATGATGCGTTATGTTGTTTTCATTTCGTATTTTTTTTTTCTCCTTATTTTTTTATTTTAACTTATTAATGGGTTTTGTAGAGCAAACATTTCCCAATGCAATTCGACCATCAATTAAGCCGACGACTTTTATTCCGCATAGGGGGAAAATGATTTAGTTGGAGCTCACTTTAATCATGATTGCCATTGTTTCAGTTTCAATACATTCTTGAGGCCAACAAATGTGAAATTAAGCACAAATTGTTGAGCCTTTCACTTGAACTTAAGAAATTATTGTGTAGGTGAATCGTTTTCAGCCAACTTATTTAATAATATTAATTCCAAAATGGTCTAGCAAACTGAGCTTAATCTCAGAAATTAAGTCAGTTATGTTTTCGAAGATAATAGTTTAATAATTAATTTGTTGATTGAAACCATAATTTAGTTCCTTCCTATAAAATTTTGATTTTATTTAGTTCTATTTTAAATAAAAAAAGAACAGAAAGTTTTTAAATTAAGCAATTCAAATCACTAATCAAATATTGTGGATCTCGAATTTTTTCCCAACCAAGTAAGTGAGAATATAACTTATAAAATAAAATATTGTTATCATCGGAGCTCTTATTAGAAGTTTTTCCTTGTAATCCTTTTTTTTTTTAAAGCTGAGTCTTTGCCATTTAAATCAAATATAAATAGTCTTAATATAACAATTGCATATATCTTGAATACATGCCTAATGGTTACAATGAGTTCAACTTCTGCCTAAAACTGTACAAGAATAAAAAATACTGGAGAGCTAACCTAATTCTTTACTTAGGGTCACAATTTGATTGAAATGGAAATTTTCTAATTACAAGACCAATGTTTATGATTCAAGGAAAACGAAACAAATCCAATGGCCTTCTGTGCTTTTTGTGCTCGGCGACTCTAGTGTTAAAGTTTTCTCTTGATACTTTTTCGATTTAGTCTGTTATTTTTGGTTGTATTTTCTGTTTTAGTGTTTTTGTCGTTTTTTATTCTTTTTTTGGTTGACTTTTTCTTTGGCACTGTATCATTTTTTCTAGATTTCTGCACTGGAAGAAGAGAGTAAAAAAGTTTCTTTGGCAAAGTTTATGTGCCACTTGCAAAGATTTACTGGCTAAACTTTTGCATTTTGCATACATAGGACAGGGCTATAGATATACAATCGTCTGTCCTGTGTGTGTGTGTGTGTATGTCCTTTTGCCTTGTAATATTTCTCTCTATTTCTCAGTCTCTTTCACACTTTTTTTCTTGGTTCTTGTTGTTGTTGTTGTTCTTGATTCTTTCGGTTGCTGACAAGAAATTCAGTCTGCACATAGCTGTCACACAAGGTGCAAAGCGAAGTTGAAGCTCGAGCTGCAAAACTTTTGCAGACAATTCAAATCATGCGTGTCCCGTTTCGACAACAGACACAACGCTGCCTCCCGAATTCCTGAATAATGCATGTGCGTCAAGTCCTTGACACAGGAAGCAGCTAGCACTGATTTGGACACTTGATTAGGCAGGCGAGAAATCCACCGTGGAACTCACTGTGAGCGAGAGTAAAAATAGACAGACAGACTGTGAGAGAGAATAACATAGAAGAGAACAAGCGGGAAAGGCTATAGTCGAGTTCCCGACTATGGCATACTCGCTACTTATTCAAAAGTATATATAAAATATTTCTATTGCATACATTAAGGCACTTACATTGCTAAAAAACCTTAAATCAGCAATTACCACCTTTCTATTTGTCCGATCTTGTTGCGATTAAGTAGGATGACAGCTAATAAAAGTTGTTGTTGACGGACGGTCAGACGGACATGGCTATCTCGACTCTGCTGTTGATGCTGATCAAGAATATATACATTTTACAGGATCGGAGATGCTTCCTCCTCCATTTTAAATACGATTCAACGAATACAATATATCCCTTTACTTATTTTTTAAGTAACGGGTATAAATCAGATGCTTTCATTTGATAAGTGGCTAGTCTAATCGAATAACAATCTAACTTAATTAACAAAAAGTTAAAGAATCTGTAACTAAATAGTGAGATATACTATATACATATAAATCTTGTGTGTAGCAGTATATTATCTTTATAAAAATTGTAGAATTAATAAGTCAAGCTAACTGAGTCTGAATTCAAAACATAGCATTAATTCATTTTACTTTTCATTAATTCTTGAAATCCATTATATTATATTTTTTAAAACAAGTAATGGAAATTTAGAAAAGTATCAAACTTAATTTTATGCATTAAATACAAATTAATGTTTTATGATGTTTATTCAAGTTCAGAAACAGTACGAGTTCGCGGTGTTCAAAATTTCAAAGGTTCAGCTCATGATCCGGTTCGGGATGTCCAAATGAACACTCAGGTTCTAATCATAATTTTAAATCTTCTATATAGGTTAAACTTTCAGTAAGAATAAAGTAAAGTTATCTGGAGCTTCAGAAATTTCTTAAAGCTATAGAGCTTACGAAGCGATCTTATAAATGATGAGCGGTCTAAGGATAATTTATGGTACAAACTTGGAATTGAAGCTCCGTTGTTGACATAAACAAATTTATGAGCAGCATTTTCAAGAGCTTTCAAGCTTAAGCTAAGATCAATGAGAGCTCTAAACACAGAAGACCTTAAGGCAAACTTTGCGAAATATGTTTTGCTTGCACTCGATTGCAGCTTGCCATAACATTTTCCCATGTAAACTGCAAATTGTGAAACAAAGTAGAAAAATAGACAGATAAAAGAAAAGAAAAAAATTTGGGATAAACTGAAAAACTGGCAACGAATGCGAAAACATTTTTGTCAACTGAAAAAAAGCGAAGGCGACAAACAACAAACAAAACTTTTACTTCAACTGTTTGCCAGAGAGTTACATTCGCAATAACAACAGCAAAGGTAATAACAACAACAACAAAAACAACACCAAAGCAAAAAGTTCATTTACGTAAATGTGAGCACTTTTTTATTTTTTGTGTATTTCTCGGTTTTTTTTGTTTTTTTTTGTTTTTCGGGAAGTGCTTTGGTATTGTGAGAAATTAATCAGCAAATGGATTTTCAATTTGGCCATTAACACTCCCGTTGCGACATCTTCAGCTCAAAGCGCTGCTTCACTTTGCTCTCTTGGCTCTTTCGCCTTCCCCTTCAGCTTGGCATCAGCTCGGCGCCAAGTTGAACAGCTGCCGTTTTAGCCAGCCTTTTATCTCTCTCCGACATATGTACATATAAATAGTTGCAATGGGATGGTCCAAAAGAAGAAGCATATGTGAGGCGCGACAGCTTGCAAATCTTCTTGTCGCAGAGCATAGGAGCACTTCGAATATCTATAATTAAGTAATACCATTTTGAAAGAGGAGTCGCTGTCGCTGTCGCTGACGATGACGTTGGGGCCCAAGTAACATAAGTGTACGAGTACGAGTAAATGTGTGTTTTGGGCCATGCCGAAATCAGGAAACAGGTTGCATCAGAGAAGCAGAAAACAGAAAGCAGTCGACAACAGAAGTTGCCGCATCACAGACACTCCATCTTATTGCTCTCAGCTACTGCTTCTGGCTACTGGATTTTCAGTCTTTGGTGTGGTTTGGGTCAAAGTGTTTGCCTGTTGTGCTCATTGTGTTGGCCACAAGGTGTTTGTTATTGTGCCTCTCGTTGAGTCTGCTTTTTTATCTTTTTTTTTTTATTTTTATTTTTTTTTGCCTGTGAGTTTGGGTGTTAGTTGTTATGCAACAAGCATTGCGGATCATGGATGCCTTGCAACAAATTTATTGCACAACACTCACTGAACATTATCGGCCGGTGGGCCAGACAGAATACTCAAGGCTTAAACCACATCGCAGTTTCCCCTGAGCAGCCTTATAAGCAATTTAAAGGCAACTTGAGACATGATCGGCATTACAAAAATAAATCCAATTCGAATATTTGTTAATTGTAATTAAAATACGATTAAGTTCGCAAATAAGAGTTATGTGTTCATAATTGTCAAACCCGATAAAAATAATCTGAATGCAAGGGAAAATCTCAGAACTCCGATTTTTAATGGGGTATTCTGAAAACAGGATAAACTTTTTGTTTTTAAGGTGTAATAATCAAATAAATTTTGACTTTTATTCTTTATTCATTATATATACATAAAAATCCAGTGGGTAAGGCTATAGTCGAGCTTCGGACTATAGGATACCCGTTACTTATTTAAATATTTTTATTGCATACTTTGCATAAAATCTTAAATCAGCCATTACCACCTTTCTATTTGTCCGATCTTGTTACGATTTAGTAGGATATTAGGTAATAATAGAAGTTAACGTCAATTAGCAAAAAAATGTGCATGTGGTAGTTTTTTCTATTTATATTTATATACTTTATAGGGTCGGAGATGCTTCCTTCTCCCTGTTACATACATTACAACGAATACAATATACCCTTTTACTAAATTTTTAAGTAACGGGTATAATTATAAAGTTATATTTATGCTTAAATTTCTATTTTTAAAACATAGTTTAATTCTTACTTTAAATTTTTGCTATAAATATTCCAAAAATACCTCGAAAATACTAAAAATATAATACAAAAATTATTTTAAATCACTTAATCTTATCACTTAATATTTTGTAACGTTAAAAAAACTCGTCAAAATTTTTAAAAGTTTTAGACTACTAGTATAAGGTAACTTCTAGTTACTAACTTATTTTTTAAAGCAATAGTTTATTTCACTAACGAAAAACTTGAAGGTTTCACTTATTGGATTATTAATCAATCTTATGTTGTCTTAAGGCTTCTTTCGTCAGTTTAAATTGGGCACAAAGAATTTATAAGCTCGCTAAATCTACACTAAGCAAAACAAGTTAGTTACCATTAGGCTTGAAAACATTTAAATAGATAAAGCCAAATGTTAAGCAAAAACGGAAATAGCTTATCTTATCGGATTTCTACAAAAAGATAAGAAGGATGTCAACAAAAATCTGAACTGGTTCCTGGTAGATCTATTAAAAGACTAATAATAAGTAGTTCAGTTGATATGCTTATCAGATTCTTAACAATGCATAATAAGAGATGTTATTATGATAACAAGTAATTTAGCTACTGTTGAACGTTGTTTCTATCTGTATTTTATTGTACTCATAAATCTATCAGATAGTGAAATCTGGGAGGGAATCGCAGAGGAAAGTTAAGGCGCGGCCAATTTCAAGAAGCTGATAATCTTTTTGGTTAAGATCGTAAATTTCGGTACATCGTAATGCATTCTACAAGTGTCTAAGAAGTGGGCAAGTGGAAAGAAATGAACGACCCAGTTCCAAAAAAAAAAAACGGCAGTTGTCGCAACAGATCAGGTTAGTGCATATATCACGGGTTGTGCAGCGACACGACTTGCCGACTCAGAGGTCTGGACTATCAGTGACATATCTGACATATGTATCAAGCACGTGACGTCGGTGTCTCTGTCTCGGACCTCATTGTTGTTGTCTTTGTCTCTGTCTCTGTGTCGTCTCGTTCGTCGCATTGCTCATACGCCGCATTGTCCAGTGGACACGTTTTCTGTTATCGTCGCCGTCGTTTGGCGCTCATAAAGTGTCGCGATATTCATAAAGATAAACTTGCCTAGTTGCCGTTTAAGCCCAAAACGTGCGTGCGTGCATCTGCCACACTCACTCCCAAGCCATCTTCTCCCTCTTCCTTTGCATTCCTCCTTCTATTTCTGCTTCTCGTTCTCGTGCTCGTGTGATTTTTATCGTCCTTTTGCTGCCGTGTGCGTTGGGGCAATTAAAATGTCCATTAGGATCTATTAAAATGCCATTGGCTATAACTATTGGTCCCTTTGAAGACGCTTGCTCTGTCTGTCTGCTTAGCTTGCCTCACTTTGGGGCAGCCTATGTGGTCTATCATTGTGACGCACTTGATGCAATTATATGCGGCCAACTTGCACCAAGCCGTGCAACAAACAACTCAATTAGCAACAGAACATCCTCTATTTCGAGGACACAAGGAAACTTAATTGTCTTCCCCAAACTAGCTAAAGGCCTCAATCAGGATATTCCGCAGAATGTCGTTCTCAAAGGAAATAAACTTAAAAAATAAAATAAATTAACAACACTGATAATCATAAAGCAAAATCTCATATCCTTGAAATATTAAAATTTAACAAAAAAAAATTTAATATTTTAAATATTATTAAAAGATTATTTACTAGAATAAAAGCTAATTTGAAATATCTAAAAACATTTGTAAAAGACACGTAATATTACCAATAAAATATATGCTGCTTTTTTCAGACCTGATCTCATCTAATTTTCAAGTGGATACAAGATCCAAAAGAGAGAAAAACGAAAATGAATCTTTTTAAGAACTATTGTCTTATGCTTTAATTGTTTAATTTTTTTAAGTTCTTATTAAAAATACGCTTCGAATGATATCGAAATTCGATCTCTGCTTCAAAAGGTAATTAAATTTGAAATTTTAAGTTGCCTTCCGAAATAAGATGAAATCAAATCGCTTAAAAGTTTGAATGACGACTTGTTTCCGATAAAAAATCTAGAAACTTTTGTTCTACGACTTTTTCGAAAAATAGCTAGTTTAGCGAGAAATCGCTAAATAATTTATGTGTATAACTTAATATTATTCGTCACAAAATTTGATATCAATAATTTCGGGGCATGAAAATGCTTTCGTCACTAGACTTTTACCTCGTAAAGTCAGTTTTTATTTACAAGTTGTTATATACAGTGGCTAATATCATAAATTAACTAACTAAGCTTTATTTTTATTATTCAGTTAGAATGAAAATATTTTAAACATTAAATATTTTTATATTGTTCTCCTTAAAAGATTAATTCATTTGAAATGTGGAATATGTAAAGTAATGGGTTGAAAAATAAATAAATTCCAAATAAATTAATAAAAAAATGTATTTATATTATCTTAGAATAATTTATTTGTTGTGTAAATTCACTTAGCATTTTAATTTGGAAATAGTTTGCAATCAAAACTTCTTTTAAAATTAAATTTCAATTCTCTTATATGAATCTTATACGTATGTACTTTAAAAATCACCAAATGCTTTTATTTTATTCAACTCAATCCAAGTATTCGCAATATTATATTATATTATATTTGAGCTGAAATTAAAGTTATTACTACTGTAATTTATAAAATACGAAAGTGGATAGATATTATGTGTTAAAAAAAATTATAAAAAAAGGTTAAACTCCAGCTTATTCTAAAATTTAAATGAAGCTAATTGTTCATAAGGCGTACTTTAATTAAATTTTCTTCTGGAAAAAAACAGACTTTTGCATTTTGATTTCATTTTCTGAGGCACAGATCGAGAACTGATTAATTCAGCCTGCAGTCTTCGCACTTTTTCCCTCCCTTGCAAAATGTTTCCCTCTTGCTCTGTTCTAGTTTCTTGGCTGCTTTTTTGTTGGCCGCCTTGCGAAACTTCTTAGCCAACTGACGACTTTCTGACATTTGTCGTTGTCGCATGAAGGAAGCAGGCAGCCAAGAAACATCCTCATTTTCAACATCATAAACGTGGCCTTATTAAAAGTGCAAAAAACTTTTATATTCCAGGCAGATTGTTGTTGCTGTTTATGGCTGTGTATGTGTGTGTGAGTTGTGGGCGTGGCTTTTGCCTACGCGTCGCACTTGCAATACAAAAGTTGGGGAGCCCCAAAAAACTAACCAAGAAATTATTATCAATGTACGCATAATTCATTAAAACGTGCTACTTTTTCCAGCCTTAAAAATGGGCGGCGTGGGCGTGGCAGTGGGAGAGAGAGAGAGAGGGGATAGAGTTTTTTGGTTGCCTGCTGGTTACTTGATGACAGCGACGGCGACATGCGTTGATGATGATAATGTCAAAGTGCACTTTATCATTATATCAGGAGTAGGCAGCAATACACACACACGTACGTACACTGAAAAAAAACATACGGGACTTCGAGATGAAATCAATCTCAAACGGTGTCAAAAGTTGGATTAAACGAAATACTTGATTTAAGTAGGTTTTTTTTAATTCATGGATTCGTTTCTTCAAATATTATATTTTGCTAAAATTATTGTCTTATTATTTTTGGACTATTTTATTGATAAGTGGTTGTCATTTTTTTCGCTTATTGTGTTTATTTAATACTAATATCCTGAATTGATACCTTAAAAATACATGTTGAGAACAAGATTTTTAATCTGCAATTTTAGAATAATTGTTTTTTTCGGTGTACGTATACTTACACACACACACTGTCACACACACACACATGGCCCGCAAGCGGAAGGAAGAAACTAACTAACTTTGTTAAAAGTGTGCTCTGTTTATGCATGTCTCACACTCTGCTCTCTCTCGCACTCTGCTCTCGCTCTCTCTCTCGCTCCTCCTGTCTCTCTCTTTGGTGCTCATTCACAGTCTATGTGTGCATGTGTGTGTGTGTGTGTCACTTGGTGTGCACTGCAATGAAGTTATCGTCCAAGTTTTAAGCGTGAACTTTTTGCTTTGCCAGCAGCCACGCCTCCACTTGAAGCTGCCTTCCCGCCCCTAAAAACCTGGTGCTGTTGCACAGGAACCGCAGCCATTGCATTGAAAATTGGCTGCCTTCCTTTTAGCGGAAACCAGCCGCCTCACTTAGCCCCCCAACCATCTATTCCCTTCCTGCTGGAGCTCATCAAAGCCCGCCTGCTGCAACGGCATCATAATTCGCTATTAGAAGTCACTTAAAAACTTTTGCAAGTTTTCCATGCAGCTGCCAACATCGTTGTCAGACCGCCTATTGCCACGCCTACGCCCGCACCCAAAAGTCTACCTATCTGGCAGCCCTTGGCTCACACACACACTTATTTGTAGTATGTATGTATGTACATATATATGGGAAGCCAACAGACCGAAAAACTTTTAGCTTCTCTTTCGTTGCTTGGAAATTATATTAATTGCGCGCCATGCACTTTTTAATTGAATAATTGTAGGCATAATGGTGGGCGTGGCATACATCTCAATTGGCCCCACAACTCCCCTCATGACACCGCCAGAACCCACGGCAACTATCTAGACAATTACATCATTACTTTGTGTTTGCAAAACTCAATTGTAATCAATTCTATATCAAATTATGTCTGCAAAGTGTGCAGAAAGTGCTCGACCAAAATTATCCTGTTGGGTATTTTTGATAATGAAACTATGAAATACATATAGTAAGGTTATGGGTTAACATAAGCATGAATAACAGAATAACAGACGAGTGAACAGATTAAATTCCGAAGCAACTAAGCTTATTATTTTAATTGCTTTTTAATTTGTATGTCACAAAATTGGTTAAATACATAATTAATATACCCGCAGCAAAAAAGTGTACAGGTTATTTAAAAAAAAAATATGCAAAGCTATCAATTAACTACATTAATTGTTTATTGTTTTATTAATCGTTGGATTTTGTTAGTACTGGAAATTATCTTTTGATAGATCTGAGACTTTTCTGCAACAATATAAATTTAAATTGAAACTTATTATTAAAAAATTTGAATACCAATATAATCTTAAGTAAAATAAAACGAAAATGAAATTTTTTCTTTCCACACTTTTATATTAAGTTTTATATTTATTTTTTAGAAATTACTATTACTGCGATAAATAAAATCAGAAACCAAGACGATTTACATTTCAAGCTTATCTTAATTTATAATGAACTATAATACAAATTCCCAGCTCTGAATGAAATCCTGCTAATGAGTATTTTTACTCTTTGAACTTTCTTAACAATATTGCTAACATGAATATTTTTATTATAGAAAACTATTTGGTCATTTATAGTAAAGAATCGTATATTGTGTTTATTTATTTAAGTTTTAAAATAATTGCTGAATAGTTTGATTAACGGATTAATTTGCTGAATTTCATGTAGCAGACAGACGCACTCCCAAATCGCCGTATAGCCGTGATATGACATGCTTAATGGAATATCGCGCATACGCCGCGTGTGCCGTTTAAATTCGATTTGCCATCGCATTTCAATTTAATTATTCCTCAGTAGCGGCTTCAGCGGCTTCTGTTGTCGCCTGCCTCCGTTGCTGCTGCAGTGGCTCGATAAGTGAGCCGGCTCTCCAAAGTATGCAATGAGTATTATTAAATGCATATATAATTGCATTTTAAGCGCGCACAAACAAAAGCCAACCCCAACGATGTCTCCAGCTTTGCACAGTTCCAGCTCCATTCCCCTGCCATCCACAGCCTCTTTCCCATCAGTCAGCTGGAGCTGAAATCATCATTAAAGTAATTATAGCTGTCAACGCGACTGTGGAAATGGAAGGATGAAACATTTATCCAGAAGGCTGCATGTGCACAGGCTCATAAAGGTAAAATTTGCCAAGTCCGGCTGGGGTTCATCGATTCATTCATTCACTCATTCAGCTGCCAGGACACGCCCTCTGGCCAATCGCCAACATACTATACAGTTTTGTCCTCGTTGTTATTCTTCCTCTTCAAAAATCTTTAGAATACTTATCGATTGACCGTCAACTTAGCAATTAAAGCCTTATGAACAATAAAGTTGGCTCTAGTCAAAAGTATGCGACTAGCAGATGCTCTGTAGAATATACAGACGTTGTAGAATATGATTACATTTTTTGTTGGTTTTTAAATAATTTTAAAGTTTTAAGCTGCTTTTAAAGGTGTGAGACTAATATACAGTTGAACTTTCGTAACTCGAACTTCTATAACTCGAATTTTCTTTAATTCGAACTAAATAGAGTGGCAATAGCGTTTACTAAACTTAAAATAAAGAATTCTTCCGATAATGAAGATTCGAGTTAGGGAAGTTCGACTGTAAATGTTAAATGCTAAATCACATTTTGTACAGTTTAATGGAGTTATCGAGAGTCAATACTCTGTAAACGATTGAATTGGAATTAAAAAGCAACTTGATTAAAAGCAAATAAAAATTTCAAACAGTGAATCGAGCATAATATCGAAAGCTGACCAAAAAGTACCGATATATCAAGAATTTTAGGCAAAAATAAAGTTGGGAGCTGCCGCATAGCTCCCGGAGCCCATGCGTGCCCGCCCCTGGTTTACATCATGTTCTTGTAGTTAACTTATTTGGTTTTGTTGTTTCCTATGCTTTCTTTTATTTCCATATGCTGCCGGCAACGAAAGCAAAAGCACAAGACAAAAGTTTAACTTCAATACAAGCTTGAGGTGCGAGTCAAATTCAAAGCTTATTTTAACACTTCTTTACGAAAGCTTCTCTCTCTTTCTCTGAGCTTCTTTTGCCTTGGTTTCTGTGATCGTATCTCTCCTAAGTCACTCTCTCTTTCTCTCCGTCCTTGTGTTTTTTGGCGTTGCCACGCCTGGCTGCACTTAATTACAGTTGCAATCATCAGCGAGTTTGACCCCAAAATCTTTAACTATAACCGACCTAGGTAACCTCAACTCCTCTCTTTCTCTTTCTCTCTCTCTCTCTCTTGGTCCCTTGCACCTCACACTGTTGCCTGGCGGCATAAGAAGTTGGCGCTCTGACTGATTAACGTGATTTGCTGATGACTTTTGTTGCTGGCTCAAAGTTTCTTCTTCTTCGTTTTTTTCTGTTTGTTGTTGTTGTGCTTACTCTTCAACGCTTCTTTGGCTTGTTGACTTGTTGTTTGTTGTTGTTGCCGCTTTTAATAACTCTGGTAAGCGTAGCATGACGCACTGTGTCCCACCGTCCCAACATCGTCGTTCTTGAAGTTGGATTTTAATTGAAACTTTTGCCGTTCCACAAGCGTTCAGCCGAAGCGGCGGCACAAGCACAAGATAAAAGAGAGCAAAAGAGAGAGAGAGAGCGACAAACGCAGCGACAGACAAATATAACTGCGTTTGCACTCTCTCTATACGTGTACGCAGAGTTGGGGGAATGACTTTCTAGACTGCATCCAAATGCTTTTGATGTTAATGAGATGACAGACAGTATGTCAAGAAATTGTTTTGACAACGAAAAACATTCACAAGTGTTTTTTATTTGGAGAAGAAAAAAGAACATATTTACTTGGTTTTTATTTTTATTTTAATTATATAATTTTTCTATCCTCTATTGATTTTGAAACAAAAACCAGTATCATTATGTTGGGTTAAATTCCTCAAAATGTAAAAAGTGTTTGAACTTAATAATTTTTTTTTGTCTTTATTGGCATAAAAATCAAATAAAATCAATGTAGAAAATGTTTCTAATAAATATTAAATTAAAAAAAAAAATTTTGTATGGTAAACAATTTTGGTATTTTGTTATTTTGCGTTTTTATTAAATAACTATATTGACTCAATAATCAAGGAAAAACAAATCAATTGTGAAAATATCTTTGTGTAAAATTAAACAAAATATTCAAACCAATCAATGTGAAATTTAATTTTTTTTTATTTATAAAATGTAATTTTATTTTTTTTATTTATTAAAAGCAGTCGACCAAATTAACGATTAAAATTTATAATTAAATTTGAAACTTAATATGATTTTAGATTACTACAATATTATAAAAATATTTAAATTTAAACTGAAAGGATGAAAAACCAATTTAAATTTTAAAAATATAAAAATCAGGGGGTATTCAAAAAAATACTTTAAGGTTTTCCGAAGTTGCATAGAACAAGTTACAATATTTCGAATTAACTAAATCCATTGGGCTTAAATATTTATATTAAAACAAAATAATTGTGTATATTTTTGATGTGATCAAAACAATTACACGACGAACTATATGTTTGCGTGTATTTCTGTTCATAGACAACATGCAACTGGGTGGGGTGGAGTGTGAAATGTTCCAATATGTGTTTGGCGAAAGCTTTCGTTAACTGTACTAACCTAAAGCTTTGATTGATGAGTGTTGATTGATTGTTGAATTTGACAACGAATTGCACTTAAACTGCTGCGTTGCCTGCTGCGCCTATGATGGGCCGACGTCAAATAAATGTCCAGTCAGGCGAATTGGCCAACTTTCGGCAGAAACTAAAGCTCAAGTTCAATTTAAGTTTATAAAAATCCAAAAAAAAAAAAAATAAATAAATTAAAAAATACATATACTTACATATAGGAAAACGAACAAAACTGAAGCGCAAGTCAAATAACTAAAATAAATAAATGAAACAATCAAAAAATAAACTAAAATTCGCCCGCGTGTGCTTGACATTGGATGTTGGGCCGTCCTCAAGGTCAGAAAATAGCATAGAGTAGTAACAACAACAACAACAACATTGACAGTGGCAGCAGGTGCGTTGTCCGGCATATTTAAATGCATTAGACACACTATCAACACAACAACAGCAACAACAACAACAGCGCCAGCAACTTCAACTATTAATTACACAATTTTAAGGCAACACCCGCTGCTCGCTTCCCCTTTCCACCTGCCTATGGCTATTCAAATGCTCAAAGTCAAGTGCAAAAAAAAAAATTAAAATTTTTAAACGACATCGACTCATTAAAATGCTGGGTAAACGCACTTCGTACCGCGCAACGCGCCCCGAGCTGTTCACTAATACACACGCACACAAACATTCGAGCATAGGATCAGTGTTGCCGCTTTAGCTTTTTTAAAACTAAGCCTAGCTGTTTTGTAATGAATTATCTATATAAATTGAAAAATCTTAGATGCACTATTTTTGAATGGAGCATTCTGGATACACGAAAAAATTATTCTTTAAAATGTTTAAAAGTTTTGAAAAGCGAAACTATTTTCTAAATTAAAAATGTATTAAATCATTTTCTTAATTTATATTAATCATATAAGTCATGAAATAAATCTTAGTTTCCGTAATTATTATACGAATATTGTATTTTATTGTTTAAATCAAATTGGCCATTTTAGCTTTGAAATAATGACAACACTGCACCAGACATCTCCACATATTGCCATCTCGCTTGCACGCGAACGAGCCGAGCGCCGGCGCACCTGCGGCGCGTTTTACTGCAATAATGATTAATATAGCTAAGTTCCAAAGTTTACCCAAAATTCATTAGGCTACGCACAATATTTAATTTAGCATAAATTTCTAAATGTATTAAGTTGTAATACCTATTTACCTTACAAGCACGCACATGCAAACAAACATACACATACGATTTATATTCATACAAGTATGCAGTGCACACCACATGCTTACATAGTTATGTTAAGCCAATGAAGCCACCATGGCTGTAAACACCTGTTACTTTACAGGTCAAACATGTTTCATGTTCGACAAGAAGCGTCGACATGCGCGCACGCGTGATACAATGATTTTAGTACTATACAGTGGTACACTACGTAATATTCTGCACAGCCTTTTACCAAACATGCCAACAATTACAATATCTTAGTAAGTTAGTTGCAAAATAATATTTGAAATTTTAAGTCTAGTAGTTTCCATCTTTTGGAAATACAATTTGAATTAACTTCTCTGTTGCTCACGCTTTGCAACCTCGTCAACTGTTATGCGCACACAAATCATCACTTCGTTTGCCTTTAAAGTCCACTGTACAAACGCCGCCAGCAACATGTTGCGACAACAGAGCTGTTAAGTGCGTCTGTTAACCTAACAGCGCATCGTCAACGTAGCGAGTGTCTGTTAAACCGTGACGTTAGTCTTTTGCCGGCATTCGAATCGAACGCGCGTGTTTACGTCCGTCGCTGCCGTATTTAGGATTATTGTAAATGTTTCGCAGTTTGCGTAAATATTAACTTGGTTAGTTTTGCGCGCGTGATTTCATTCTTGTTGTGCATGTAAATAATCATTGTTGCTGTTGATTGCTGGTGATTCTGCATTCATTAAAAGCATTATAAAAAAGGCTTAACAATATTTGTCGTCCGACCAACAACCACCAGGACAAAAAGCAACATAATCCTATATTTTTTTTTTGTGTTTTTTCTCTCATTCATTTTTTTTTTGGCAATCAAAACGCAGTGAATAAAAAATAATTTAAGTGCAATTGTTGCTGTTTTTTTTGCTACACGTGAAGTGCCAAACATTACACACTCACATACACATGTACAAGTTTGCATGTATGTAAAATAGTGTGTAAAGGAAAACCCAAAGGCAAAGCAGAGCAGCAATAACAAAATTTTTGATATATACAAGCAAAATAAGAAAAAAAGAAAATAATATACCAAGTTGAAAGAAATTTAAAACCGGATTCAATACAAAAACAACAACAAGAGAAACAACAGCAGCCGAAGAAACAACAAATTTTTCGCTGCGGCTACGCACACAGCGGCGACGCCAACGTTTACATCTATCCTCAGCGACAGAGCATCCCGCGGCAGCTGCTCAGCCGATTGTGTTATTATTGTTGTTGCTTTTGCTGCTGCTGTTAGACGGCAGCAGAGCAAGCGCAACAGGAGCGAGAGCGATCGCTGTGCAAGAATTAGGAAAAGTGGAGTGAGAAAAAGGAGAGGGAAAATAAAAAGAAGGAGCAAAAGCAAACAGACGACGCTAAAAGGTAAGTGCAAATGTTTGTTGTCTTGCTGTGGTTCTCCGTTAGTTTTGTGTGTGGGCAGCAGGAAACCGATCGATTTCTGTGCAAACAGTAAATTGGGATAGAATAGGCAAAGAAAATAACGTTGGTAATTCTGTTGAATGAAAATAAAGAGACGATGAACACAATTGCAATTTGAGAAAGTTTTATGATTTGTGCGAGATTCCTCTTGGCAAGTAAACAGATCAGTGGGAGAGAACGGGAAAAAACATTGCATACCAAAACGTATGTACGTATTTACATCTTTCTATGTAGTCTTAACATTCGTTTGTATGTTTGTCTGTTAGTTTATCGGAGCCTGCGACGGCTTCAATTGGAACAGTGATGCGCGTCTGCTAAGTTGGAATAGTGCGATAAAAGTGAAGAATTCACTACTTGAGTTTAAAATCAAAATGAAAATAAAATGGATATTGTGTTAGACACATCTCATAATTTCTTTATTTTTTCCAATCAAAGAAACGTAAATATGGGATTTTTGTTTGTTATGTCTTATGTTTAGAATAGTTGTAACTAAACTATATAGTGACCATATGCTATTTTCTGTGAATTGAGTTCAGCCAAAAAGTATTCCTTGAATGAGGATGATATAGAAAGTGACTTGATGCGCATTCCATACATAAATACACTTTTTTTTTAATTTTTAGAAAGCAAAACTGTTTTTTTTAGAAAAACCTTTTGCCTCTACAGTTCGCAAAAAAACACAAGTGGGTAAGGCTATAGTCGAGTTCCCGACTATAGGATACCCGTTACTTATTTAAATAAAATTAAAATATTTTCTATTGCATGCTTTTAGGCACTTACATGGCTTGAAACTTAAATCAGCCATTACTACCGTTCTGATGGGCCGATCTTGTTGCGATTAAGTGGGATAATAGCTTACAATAATAGATAACGTTAGTAACCCCAAAAAACGTAATATTCTTAAAACTGTGCGTGAGGTGGCTTTTCGCGATTTACGGACGGACAGACAGACAGACGTCTGTATCGACTCGACTGTTGATGCTGATCAAGAACATATATACTTAATAGGGTGGGAGATGGTCCCTTCTCCCTGTTACATACATTGCAACGAATACAATATCCCCTTTTACTTATTTTGTAGGTAACGGGTATAAAAAGTGTGACCCAGTATGCCACTGGCCTCACCTTTCCATCAAAATAGTAAATCAATGTAAATATCGGTCAACATGTTTATGGTCAAAGCATATTGACAGGTGTCTGACTGACCGGCGCCATAAAAACCGCTGACATAATGAGCTAAAAAGCTGAACAAACAGTGCAATATGGAAGAAGACCCGTGGAAATGACCATAGCTCATAGAAAAGTGCATAGATTTGTTGTGCTGGCATTGCACTCATTACACACTTCGTTACCACTTTTCTTTTTTCTATACTCTGTAGACAGAGAATGTTTAAAAAAAAAGGGCAGACTCAAGCAGGAGAAATTTTCTGACACAAATTGACAACGATATTATCTGTGATTTTCGTTACAATCTCATTTGTTTATTCTCTCGATTGATCGAAACATATTTTCCTTAAAATAAAAGAAAATTTGGATATGTTTTATATTATAAAATATATTTTCAATTTGATAAAATTAAAAATAATAAAAAATTTAATAGATACTAACTTGTGGCATGTAAATAGGTTAGTTCCGATTGGACACACCAAAATAAGCTTTTCTTTCCTGACTTTTTGCTTTGGTTTGGTTTCGTAAAAGTTTAACTTTTTTGCTTTATTTCGATATTATGATTTTGGGGGGTTAGGTCCATTTACGAGTTGCTGTTATATTTGTTTCTGATGGAATGTAACACTTAACGACTTTGCGTTAATTTCATACGAAAAATATTGGATCACCGAAAAGCTAAACATTATATTCATATGCTCTCTAGGGGGAGGGGGGGGGGGGGGACTATGGTTGGTAGGTGGGAAGAGGAGATGAAGGTCTCAATGAGTTTACAGAGAGTGCTGCGAAAAAAATACGAGAAATTCGCCGGCGTAAACGCTAATTAAATTAGCACCCTGGATAAAGGGAAAGGGAGCTGAACAGCAGTCAACAGTAAATTGGATTAATGTAGATATAAAGAGAGCAAAGACAAGAACAACTGGCAGAGAAAGAGAAAGAGAGAGCAGTCAAAAACTGTAATAGCTTTTTGTGCAGCACTTTTATGATACAAATGTCGAGCATTGTTAACAATCAATGCCAATAAATACTTATGTGCATATAATTCTTGGCTAAATGCTGCTATCTCGTGAATAGAGAGGGAAGTGGGAGGCAATCGGGAGGCAGCTGGGGAAGCGCCGGCGTCAGAGTGGACATTCCATAATCGAAATACAAATAATTGCTAACAAAGTTGTTTTCTTTGCTTTAGCCGCAGTTGTGTTTTTGTTTGTATTGTTCTTCTGTTCTGTTTTTTCCCTTTTGCTTTGCTTGTCTTTCACGGGTCACGTTATCAATATTGTGATTAGAACTTTTTACTTTCGCTCTTTAAAATGGAAATGTTTTAATTTTAATTCGAATCAAATAAGATGGGACAAAAAAAATTGGGTCCAAATATTGAAAGAATTTCTTTTCCTTACAAAAAGTTTTAAAGTCTAAAATTGTCAATGCATTATCAGGTATTTTGTGGATAAATAAGAATATCGATAATTAATCGGTCTTCTTGCCATTATTCACTTGAATAATTTGGCCTGTTATTGGCTATAACATTGATTGTCGAGTGCTTATCGATACACATGCTAATCAAATTGATTGGACATATGTATGTTTCAATTTCATTTGGTTTACGACCTCAAGGCTATCGATAATCAGCATTGGCGATGTTCTACGATAATGTTCACAATTTGTCGATCTGCGTGCGCATTATTCACGAATAACTCGTTTGCCAAGTCATCCGCTTAATTGCTCGTTATGAGTATGAATTGGGAATGTCCAAAAATTTATAATAATAAGAGATGGCAAGTAATGCTCACCACAAACTGAAGATTGTATGATATAGTTTCACAAGTCGTCGGATTAGAAGGGGGATACATATATGCCCCATTGATCTATTGTTTCGCTTTCAGCAGTTTTAATTTGATTTGCGAAAAGAAAGTGAAAATTGTACATTGCAAAATCAGGCAAACCAAACCCAAGCCGAACAACAACATAATTATCAACAGCAAAGCACAACAACATCATTAACAACATCGTTCACTCCCTCGCGCCATGTTAACTAATTAAAAAGCTGGCAAAAAAATTATTAAATTAAATATACAGTTAGTCAAGTAACTGCTTTGCCAGATTGAAAAATTCGCATGTTTGATTTTCATTTTAAAAACTAGTTTAGTTCAAGAACAATAAGACAAGAAAATATATTTTATTTTTAAGCATTTAAATATTTAAATTTTATATTTTGTCAAAACAATTACTTGACATACTGTATATATATATTGATGTCTTTCTGAGCGTCTTCACGTCTAGCTGATTAATGTCTTCATGCTTAGCCTAGTTATTGAATTTGTTTATACACACATACATACATACATACATATATTTGTCTTTGATTCAATAGTTTGGTTACAGCAGCAACAGCTGTCGATATAATGAGCATTCATTTGCTTTATCTCTTGATATCTAATCCACATCGCACACTCAGACTCACACTCATAAGCAAATTCACTCCCTCACATATGCCCTTTTGAAAAGTTCGTGATTTTTATTCAATTTGCTGCATTTCGACTAACGAATTGTAATCGAATCATATTCATATTTGTAAATGATATTCCATTTTTTTGGCTACAATTTCGCAAAGTTTTCTGTGTGTAATTGAAGGCGCCTCAATTTTGAGACCCGGAAACAATAACGAGACCTCATCGAATCATCGACCCTTTGTTTGTTAATGCTTATTAATGAATCTTTCAACTTTCTGAAAACTGAAACTGAAACTGAACTACATATAAAAGCATTCTAGAGGCCTTTCAAGATATTACTTTCGATATTGAAAGCATTTGTTTGATACATTCGTTATCGCACTTGCAGTCAATCAATAGCTTATGTTTTATTGACTGATAGTAAGAACTAATAGATACGGCGTGTTTATACTTAGATAACATGATTTATGAATGGGAACAGTTTAATGTATATTTAACTAAGTGCATTACATTTACTTCCACTACGTTCCCGTTCCAACTTGGTAGATCAGTCTTCTCAACTCTTTTGTGTCTAATCGTGTGAGCTTCATGCGCAGTTCTAATTCCCAGACCAAAAAAAAAAAAACCGAACCGAACCGAACCGAGAAGAAACAACTTGGCAACCGCAAAACCGAATAAAAAGCCCAAAAAATAAAAAAAAAAGACATTTTCGTTAGCTGATTTATTGTAAAATGTGCCTATTATCATTTTCTTAGTGCATTTTCAATTGTCTGCCATTGCATGGTTTTTCCTTTAGTTTTTGGCTCGAATAATTTTATATTTAGCTGCTGGCTTCTTGGTGTCTTTTGGTCTTTTTGCTCGCGAAGCTCACGAAACGCATTCGATGAAACACTAGAAATAACCAAAAAGAAAAAAATAAAATAAGAAAACCAAAGATATAATGAAAAACCGTTGAAATGAATGCATGGGGTTTCGTGTGGCACGATGTGAGAAGTGGAAGTGGAATGCAGAGCTGCGGGGCGCGTTTATATATAGAATTTGCGATTTTCTAGCCATTCTCTTGCACTGCAATAAGTAAACCAGGCAAAGATACCCCCTATCTGGAAATAAACTAACTACCAAAACTTTCAAAACACATACTGAGTTGTTTTTAAATTTAAAATAGTTTTATTATCAAAAAATTATATATTTTTCGGTATATAAAGACGAAGTCAGTGCCAAATTCTAAAAAAAAACGGGATTCTTATACAAATACCAAATTTGCTTTTTATTTTAAAAAGAGCAAAGTTCTAAGATCCTATAACTTTTTTATGAAAAATTAATATGTTTAATCCTTTCAAAAAATAGAAATAAATTGTAATTTCCCACTAAATACTATATTTTCAGTGAAAAAAAGTACTAAAGTCTCGATTGATTGCATAGTAAGTTTTCTGAAAGTGTGTTTAAGTTTATTTCTTCAAACAATAAAATTAATGAGTAAAAACTGCATTTTAAATATTATTTTTGATTAAAATTGCGATGTAAATGCAATAGAAAAAAAAAGACAAGGATAATTTGATTCCCTAGCTTATAATTCATTAAAAAGTATAAAAACGAACTTGAATAAAAATTAATATAATTTCACAACATATAATTCGTATCAGCTATCGATAAGTTATCGAGAATGCAACAGTGCTCAACATTATCTGATAGGGTAGGGGGTGGTGTGACAAGTCTTGAGTGCTTCCTTCGAACTGCCTCCTGGCAGCATTTTGCAAAAGTTGCCCTCCCCTCCCACACACACACACACACATACACACACATACACCCTTTGCAGAGTTGCCCAATATGGATGCAAGGGTGTTTGTGTGTGTGTGCAGCACATTTGTCGCAGTCCAAGTTGCGAGTTGCAAGTGCGACTCGTTTTTTTACTTGTGTAATTAAAATAATAATAATGCGGCGTCTGCACGTGTGCGTCTCGAGTGGGCGTGGCAGCCAAATGAGTGGAGAATGGGCGAGAACTGGTTGGTGACGGGTGAGGGGAAGGTGGAAGGGGTGGGGGAGCCAAGTTGTAGGTGGTGCAGCTCGCTCGCTGTGGTTGGAGGTGTGAACAATTTGGTGGCACATGTGTGACTGCAATTGTTGTTGTTGCTGTTGCTGTTGTTGTTTGTTGTTGATGGGATTGTTTTTGCTTTGTTTGCTCTTGCATTTGACTTTTCTTGTGTTGTTCTTTGGAGTTTGTTCTACTTGCCCGTTGTTGTTGTAGTTGTTGTTGTTAACATTTGGAGTGCATACAAAATGCGGCTTTAAAGTGCGCTTTTGTGTGTGTTTATTTATTTACTTTTTTTTGTTCTGTCTTAATTTGGGGCTCGTCGTGTGCAGTTCGACAGTAAAATTTATTGAAATTCACTTGAAAGCCATTGAGACATTTCATTACAATTCATGAAACAAAAGTAAATGATCTTTTATTATGTGAAAGTTGCTGCAACTAAAGAAAGTATATACTTGTAACAGAGCTGTTTTGGGAAAATGTTAAGAATATTCCACACAACATTAACATTACAAAGCCTTCGATATTTGAAAATTAAGATGACTTTAAAAATTTAATTTTGACTTTTAAATGTATTTAAATTAATTAAATGCAACAAAATTACATTTAAATAGAATAAGTAGCATACAATATAATTTAAATAAATTTATTTATTGCATGAATAATACTTATGTTGAAATTTGAAATAACTTTAAGGCAGTTTAATATTGTGACTCCGTTAACAGAAAAACTAGGCATAAAATATAATTTAAACATATTTATTTATTTAATTGTATAAAACATTCCAATAATTAATAATTTTGTTAAAATTTGAAATTATTTGATTTCACTTGATTGTTTGGACTCCATAAATTGAAATCTTTCATTTTAAAGGGAAGATTGTTTATAAAAACAATTGTCATTAAAATCTCTAGATACTTATAAAACATGTCTGTTTTATATTAACTTTTTAAATGACTTTTTAGTATTATATTTTAAAGTTACTCTTTTATTAAACATGGTGTAGTTTTTAATACTCTCTAGTAGTGGTAAATTCAAGCCTCTTTAAAAATGAGAGCATCCATTCTCCTAAAGAATTTGGAGAGGATTTGAACCACATGAACTTTGGCGCAATCGTTGTGTTCCACAGATTTGCCCGTTAGACGAGGCGCAACAAGTAATTGCCACTTGTGATAGTGTGGTTTTGACCAAAATGTTGCGAATAGGCAGCAGCTGTTAACTGGCCCAAGATTCTGAGCGCATGACAAGTTGGGGCGCCTAAGAAAAGTGAATATGATGGATGGATGGCAAACCGGCAAGAAAACCTGGAACAAGCTGCTGCTGCTCCCAGCCAAAAGCAGTTGAAAAAACAGCCAAGAAACCAAAAAACAGAAAAAAACAGAAAAAAAGAGAGAAATAAAAAGAGAAAGAAATATGCAAAGACAACCGGTTTCTAGTTGTTAGCTAGTTGTGGTTGGTGTTGTTGTTGCTGTTGTTGCTGATGTTGTGTATGCCTTAAACAAATTCCTGCAGCAGCAGCAGCTAAGCAGAAAATAAAAAAGAAGAAAAACACAATTCGGGGGTAGGCGAAGTTGCGAGGCGGGTGGCAGCGACAACGGGAACGGGAGCGGCATTCAACCAGCAAACATACAACGTGCAACAACAACAACAACAAGAAGAAGAGATAGCAGACGACGCATGTTTTGGGCCAAAGACAAACGCAACAACAACAGCAACAACATCACCGTCGTCATGTGATGTTGAACGAGTTATGTGCAGCCTGAGGCTTCATCATCATCAACATCATCATTATCATTGTCAGTGTGTGTGTGTGTGTGTGTGTGTGTATGTGTGTGTGTGTGATGTTAATGAGGAGCACTCTTGAATTAATTCAGCCTTGTTGTTGCTGTTGTATAGCTGCCGGGCCATGTTGCATGTAGCACATGCAACCAAAGCCACAAGGAGAGTATAACAGCACGCAAGAGAAAGAGAGAGAAATCAGAGTGCGAGAGATAGAGAGAGAGCGGACGATGAAAGCTTCAACAGCTAGCGGTTGAAATAATAATGTTGATTCAAGAGCTTTGCTCGCTTCAAATTAAATTTTCCACAACAATCGCAGCGAAAAGCTGAAAAATCTTTCTTTTTTTTTTGCTGACATTTTTCAGGGTCAACCAAGAAAATCTTGATGCTGCACAAAATACTGAAAAAATAAAATAAAAAGAAAACTAACAAAATTCATGAGAAACAAGAAAGAAAGGTTAACTTCGGCACACTGACGAGTTAATACTCTGTATTCAATTTTTAACTAATCGTTCTAATGGCAGTTGTATCATATATTAGTCCATATACACAATTTGCTTGTTAGCTTGGGATATATTGCAAGAAGCAAGTACGATTTTTATTTTTGACTTATCTTTCCTATAGATTGAATCGATTTTCAATTAATTTAGTAAGGATATTTGGGCAATATCAAGTTCATAGTCTGCGATAATGCTTGATATATATACTTACCCTAAAAAACTAAAGATTAATTTGACCAAAATTAATTTTAAAAAATAAATAAAAAAAATTGAAATAAATTCAGAATTATATGGTATATAAATTATTTTAATGCCTTATACATTTCATTACAAAAATTTAATACCTTCTGCAAGAGTAATAAAAAAAGAGTATTAACAGCTCTCTTTCTCTTTTTTTTATCTTGTTTTCTGCCTCTCTCTGTCTTTCATTCACTCTATGGAAGTTGCAGCCACATGTTCTTTGCAGCAAGAACAGCTTTGGTACAACAGACCCGTTTTGCAGTCTCGACTTCAGCCTCCGTCTCGGTCCCTGCAACATCGCTTGCCACGCCCCCCTTTGACTCCTGCTCCACTCCTCGCCCCTCATCTCGCCTGCGGTTCGTTCTGCCTGCGCATGAGTGGCCGACTGACTGCCTACGGCAACTAAGGCGAGCTCGTTCTTCACACACGTATATGTATATGTATGTTTACACATACATACATACATACATACATATAAATATATATACGTAGAACAGGTACCCAACGAGTGTTGCATGCTTTTGCTGTTGTTGTGGTTGCGCATTGCCGGTTGACGGGCGGATTTCAACTCTCAATTGTTGCTGTTGTTGCTGCTGCGTCTCTGTTGTTGTCGGCGGTTTCTTTTCCTGTTTGGTTCCTGTCCTGATGCTACTGATGCTCCCCCTCTCTCTCGCTCTGTTTCTGTCTCTCTCGCTTTTTTCTTGCGCCTGGTTCTGTGTGTGTTGCATAGGTTTTGTGGTTGCATGTCAGAGCACTAAGACCTGACTGAAACAATGTTCTGCAACAGCATTTATTTTTGCTGAATTGCTTCGAGATGCTGTCCATGTCAGCTAAATGGATTAACTGCAAATGAAACTGGCTTCGGAAACGATCTAATCCCCAGTTAAATAGATGTTTCAGGAAAATTTTGGTCTTAAAGTACTTAAACTGATTGTATTTTGAAAAAGAAAAAGATTCAAGTCCTTCGGTTAAAACTGAATAATTTTCTGCTCTATTTTCTGTAGTATCTGCTTTGTAATTGGCCTTATAGTTTGTTTCGGATCAGTTAAACCTGTAAGTGAATAAGCTAGTTGATATTACACAGTAAATAAGGTTTCTATTTTTTTAGTAAAAAATGTATTCCTTATTTTTTAGCATATAAACTGTCGATAAAATATGTTTAAATATCAATCTTATCTTTGCTTAAGTAATTTTAATAATATTTTGCTGTAAGCCCATACATTTTTATTTTCATATATTTTTCGGAATAAAAAATTTGTATATTTAAATAGACTTATACCTCCAGTTGCTATCTAAGATATTCAAAGAAATGATCTTAGATTCTGAAGATGGAATAATTTCTTAAATTATACATGTTTTCCATTTCGTTTCGTAGACACTCCTTTAAATTTCTCTACCTAAAAAAGTATAAAAAAAAAAATTCATTTTCTATTGAATGTTTGACTGAAGCATTGAGTGCATCCATCAAGGACTCACTTGGATATTCGGTACCGGAAACATTGTGTTGATCATTTTGTGATGTCGTCTGTCAATCCCTTAAAATGCTTTTGTGCCTTCTGGCTAAACGTTAAAGCTGCTCTGCAATACTTCCATCTAGCCAAGCGCAGCACTCATCTCAATGCTGGCCACGCCCCTGGACGAAAAATAAAAAAAGAATGGAAAAGAACAACACAAAAATAGAGGCACGAGAAGAGGGGTGTGTGAGAGGGGAAAAAACCGTTTTGAAGGCAAATTGCCAAAAAGCTTTTTGCGACGCGTTTCATGTTGTTGTTGTTGCTGCTGCTGCTGCAGTCGCTTCAAGTGCAGCAACAGCAACAGCAACAGCAGCAGCAGCTTCATGCCTGTCAATGCGACACGTCTCTGCCGTACCTCCCCTCTCTCCCTCCACACTTCACAGCCACCCACCCGTTTATGCAAATGCACGTGAAAATATTCAAAATATTTCAATTTTTTTTTTTTTACTTTTTTGCGCCTCGCTTCGTTGTTGCTTTCAATTTCATGCTACACTTTGTGGCGGGGGCGAAGAGACCAAAGTGCAGTTTTGGAGAACGAGACAACAACTTCCAGCAATGCTGCCGCCTAGCTGCAACACACCACTCCCCTTTCCTCCCGTCTCCACCCATCTAACTGCTCTCTTTCCCCCACGCGATAACTCCCCCTTCAATTCATCGCGCTGCCGACATTTTTCGATTATTGCGCATACTTTCGCCCCGTCGCTTATTTTGTGTTTTGTTTTGGGCTCAAAAATTTGTCAACGCCTAAAAATGCAGTCGTCTCACAAGAGGAGTGGCCACTGTGGCTTCTACAACACCTAGTGCCATCCTTTCCCACTGTGATTCGCAAAAGACACACCAAAAAGCCAAGATCGATAATCTTCGATGCACCATAAATTTAATACCCTTGATTACCTGGATTACAAATTCGACTGTTCGTAGATCTGTGTAGACTACTATATGCATACATAGATCAAATGTGGTCAGGATGCATATGGACTGACGGCATTTGTATCGATACTTTTTTTATTCCACTCCAGCTTGATTTATTCCACTTTAGTCGACAAAAAAAAAAAAAAAAAAAAAAACAATTTAAAACTTGTAAAACTGTAAACTTGTGTACTTTTTAAAATGGTTTTTTTTATTTATATATGTATGTACATAAGCATATACTATATATATTTAATCTTTCCTTATAAATTAATGTACCCTTAAGTTGGAAATAAGAAAGAAAAAAACAGGAAGAAACAGGCCCGGTAAAAAAAATCGGATACAAATTGTAAATTTGCTTTTAAATGCCTATTTCTTGTCTTTTTCAAATGTATTTGTTGCTTAAAATCGATGAAATTTGTATGATTGTTCTGGTGAACGGCAGTGATGAGCAATCATGATTTCAAATTTTATGATTATGATGACTGAAAATGCATCACCAAAATAGTACTCTGATTGTGATGCTTTATTATCGATAAATCAAATCGTAACCAAAAAAACACTAGATTTGAAAATAAATAGGACAAAATTAAAATGTATTCATAATAATTTGGTCTTCTTAAAAAAATGCAAGGAATCTGCGTATTTTTAAGGAATATGGTTAGAAAAAGTGCTTTATACTTTCTCATATAAATATTAAATGCGCATACAATATTGGCTTTATTATTTATTAAAACAATACATCAACTATTATAATTTATCTGGACTTTTGCTGTGTTGATTCCCATTTCATTAAACATTTTGCGCCAAATTGCTTTAAATTTTCTAAATAAATATAAACACCTTTGACAAAAAAAGAAATGACAACTTTGATTTTGCCTCAAAATTTCATCAAAGCGTTTACCAGAAGCCCATCAATAATTTTTTGATTTGTAATACTTGATTACTGATTGATTAGTTCTGGAGAACGCGGCCATTGTTATAATGTGTTGTTTTTTAAGATATTTTCAAAACTGACAGTTTAGTTTTCAATGAAACTATATACTTTTCATGTTTCGTGACAAACTTAAAGTACTCAGTGGCAAGTGTATAAAAAACTGGAGAAGAAAGAAGCAGATTATATTGACAACGTCAACGCCACCGCCAACGCCGTCGTCAGCGTCAACATCAGCGTCGCCGCTCCTCGTCGTGGTTGCTGCTGGGTTTTGTTTATGGTTTTTCCGTATGCATATGGCAAGAGAAAAGTAGGAGGAGGGACTGTAGAGAGAATGCAAACTAAAAGGGAACAAGCGGGGAATGGAGGTTACTTCACTGGAAGACCGAGGCTCTGTCTGGGCGGCCTTTTGTGCAATGAAGCAAAACGGTTGACGTTTTTTTGTTCACTTCTTTGCGCTGTGCTTCGTTTGTTTCTTCTTTGAATCTGCGATTCCATGCGAAAACCTCCTCCCTGTACCCCTATCCCCCCCTGTTTCCCCTGTTCATCCATCGAACTGCTCGCGTGGGCGGCGGTGGCACAGCCACTGCACCCATGCAGTGTACAAAGCCGCTCCCTCCTCTCTCTTCCACTTTTTTTCTTTCTTGCACTCACTTACTGACTTGGTCTTTATGAAGTTTCATTCAGTTGACTTATTTACTCGTCTTTGGGCTTTGTTCACATCTTTTGTGCGAGTGAAAATTTCATAGCCATCGATTAATGGTTACAAAATGCAATGAGTTTTATGTTTCCTTTCTATTCGAAATTCAAGTGAAAACGTTTTCAGACGCCAAGTGCCCAATAAAGATGTGCACTTCATAAAGCTGGGAAGTGCCTAAAGATGAAAACATGATGATCGTCACATTAGTCGATTAGTAGATACCTCTTAAGTTGCAAATACTAAATTATTTTTTTAATATTGAAATATTATGCAAAACTTTTATCGAAGATCGGCTTTTATAGTTAAATGCTATAAAAGCATAGAGCAGATCGAAAGATCTGGGACTTACATTGGAAATTGATCTTCGCAATGATCTGGATATCTAAACTGCAATCTGAAAGAATAAAAGCTACTTAATAAAGAGCGGCTAATTTATGGCAGATCACAGATCACTTAAGTTCTATCTGACATTTTCTTTCTGAGATTTTTAAAGTGTATATTAAGATAAGCTCGAATAAATCGATCAGTGCGATCGTAAAAAGATCTACGCGATCGAAAGCGATTGTTTTTCAATATGAATAGAACGAAAAAAAATATAAAAGATTCTTTCTAGGTATCTAAAAGAAAAACAGGCATTTTTTATATGAAAGATCACTCTTTGACTCTTGTCGATCGATTAAAATATTATCTTTCCGATCTTCAAAATTAAATAGATTTCAAATGAGTGTACGATTGCTTAACAACTGCGTGTTTTACCTTATTATCCAACAAATCCAAATTGAAGAGCATTCAAAATGTATAATTCATCAATTTGTATTTATTTGAAATCTTTGCACTTAGTTTAAGATTCATATCGCATATCGATAGACATTGACCTACAATTTACATACTTTAAGTACGTATTTTGTGCGTCCTCAGGCCCAATTGCCCAATTACAGACACTGATCTGGCCTAAAAGTATTAGCCAAGCCACCTAAATGATATGTGTGTTTTGTTATTGGGTTATTTTGTGTGTTTTTTTGTTATTTGACTTAATTAACGTACGATCCAAGGCCTGAAGAGGCCGAATTTCATGTTTTTGACCAACAGCCCAAAACGGAATTATAACAAATAGGAAACTTATGTGAGCTGTAGCTAAAACTGTGTATCTTGAGATGTATCTATGTATCTTTATCCAATTATAAGGCAAACGCACTCGTAAGTATATCACAGAAAGCGTTTTCATTGTCTTTTATTTTTTTGGGTGCTTGCATCCAGCAGATACATAAGTATATTCAGAGATACATATTTACTAGTCGAGCATTGCACAAGCGGACGCTTCTTCAACGTGATAATGATGATGATGATAACGATGATGATTATCTAGTTCATTTTCTTCGACAATATTTCGCAGTCATAAAAGAAACTTTTACTTTTCGTTGCAAATAATGCAAAATAATTGGAGGAGCAGACAATGTAGAGTTGTTGCTATTGCTTTTGTTGTTGTAGCTATTGTTGTTGCTGTTGTTGTTAACTGTTGTGTTACCATTGTTGTTGGCACGATCCAAAACGTTTAATTTGTGGGCAACAACAACAACAACAACTGCAATTGCCAATTCGATTTTTGCAATGCAAAATTGTAAATAAAGTAACCGCAACGAAAAACCGCTGCCCTCGCTTCTTACCCCTAATCCCCTTTCCCCACTCCCCACTCCCCACTCCCCACTCCACTCCTTCCTGTCAATCCTACAAGCCGCTCATTGGCCTGGGCAGGCATTTAGACAACAACAATGCACCCAGCCCCCAACCCCAACCCAACTTGAAGATGATGAAGACGAAGCAACTCGTTGCATGTTGCATGTTGCTTGCAGCACGTCCCCGTCTACTTGCGGCACTCCTCTTGACTTGACTCTGCCGACTGCCGTCTGCACGTTTGAGGCCAGGTTGCAACTTAACGCTCCTGCCGGCAAAATGTCAAAGTGACAAGCTTTTTATTTGCACAACAACTACACCGCCAGAAAGCACCCGAGGCGGGGGTGGTGCAGGGACTGAGAGGTGGGTCACATAAATGGCAGGGCCACCGCACAATCTTCGGCAACAGTTCGAGCTACTACTACGTAATTTGCAGAGGCGGCAACCTTGCCTGGTTCAGGAAACTAATCGAAAACAATTATCGATGTGTGGGAAAACAATGCAAATCGATCAACTGCTTTTGTCCCCATTGCCAGTTGTTGGCCTTTAACAGCAAATAGCTCCCAACTGATGCGAACTCTACACTAATAAAAATAAAAATAATATGGTTTAAAATATTATTAGATTCCCATTTTAAGATCACACTTTAGCACCCATATGATATGACAGCTTACCATAAAATTATATTGGTATATTAAAAATAAAAATAAGCTATGACTGATAAAGTATTTAAATAACTCTAAGTTCTATGCTGTAGATAAATGTTACAATTGTTTAATATTAATATTTTGCCCATTAGTTTTTACAATCCATATTGTCTGATCAATTACTTTCATAATATGATATTCAAAATTAATAGTAGATTTTTGTCAATACATGTTTTGTTGGTTATACTTATAGTTAGAAAGTAGTTTGTGCTAATATTTAATTAACTAATTTCTAAACTGTAGACAAACTAAAATTTTAAAAATTCTTTAAATAATATTTTAAAATCAATACCTTTTGTTAATGTTAAATGAAAAATTTATAGATTGTTATTTGGGCGGTTCGTTTTCTTTTTTAATTAATCCTTATAAATATATTGTTATATAATCGTTTGAACCTTCAAACTGATGTCAAATCGACTGGTAATATAATCGATAACTTTTGGCTATTGGTCAACTTAAATTAAACAGAGATATTTAAAAAAGCTGCACGCTTTAAGCTTCGATTAAATCTTGGGCTACCGTTAAGCTATTTCGTTGAGCTCAGCCGCCGCCCACTGCTTGGGGCACAACACAGCCGAAATATTTTTACTGCACAACAGCTAAGCGGCTTATCAGCAACTGAGGCAGCAACAGAGGCAGCGGCAACAGCAGAGAGCGGCTTCAACGGCGCGACGTTGAACGCAATTGCAGCCAAAAGGCAAACAGAGCGAGCCGAGTGAATAGACCAAGTGACCAATGGCCAGCAAAGGAACGATATATGTATGTAAAAATGACAAAAACAACAATGAAAACAACAGTAACATAAACGAAAGGTTATATTCGACACACCGAATACTTTTGGTACCTATGATTCCTATGACAGCTAATAAATGGAACAATAACTTTTCACCGATCGTTTTTTTGACAACTATATGAGTGATAAAACTGTCAGATTTTTTTCAAATTTTTTCGAAATGCATATAACAACAATCAGCAAGATCAAGAGCTAGACTCACTAAACAGACGAAAGCGGGAAACATGCGTTTTATATTAATTAAAAATTTTCTACATACAGTTTAACTTCCATAACTCGAACTTCTTTAACTCGAATTTCTCTCTAATTCAAGTTAAATGAGAGACAGTAAAATTAATAATTAATAAATAAGAAAAAGAACTCTATAAGTCGAATATCTCCTTAACTCGAACCTTTTCTTTGGATCTTTGGTGATTCGAGTTAGGGAAGCTCGACTGTATGTAGAAATACTATATTCAATTATTTATAGTACAGAAAAGAACACAATTTCGCTATAAAATTGTAATAACCTTTGTGAGGGTATTTAAAGTATAACAACAATCAGCAAGAACAAGAGCTAGACGCACTAAACAGACGAAGGCGGGTAACATGCTTTTAACATTAATTTAACATTTTGTATATAACGACACACAAAGAAACCAGTGACAGTTTTTCTCTGTCTCTCTCTCTCTCGCTCTTTCTATAGCTCTGTCTGTCTCTTTCTAGCTATGTGCTACAAGATGTTTGTTTGCCCTGCTTATGAATAATTTGCATTGGACTTTTGTCAACGGCAACGCAGCAGAGCTGAAGACTTAAAAGCTGATGCTATAGCTAAGGCCCATTTTCCCTTTTTCCATTTCCCTCTCTTTTTTTGTTTTATTTCTCTCTCTCTCTCTCTCTCCTTGGGCTACAATTATATTCAGCTGCGGCTGCGTTTTGTGGCTGAAAATGTTGCCGTTTTGTTGTGTGGAATTGGGATTGGGATTCGGATTTTGGTTTTGATAAATCGCTTTGAAATTTATTTTCGACCCGCTCCAAAGTTGACTGACTGACTATGAGAGAGAGAGGGAGAGAGAGAGTCAGAGTGTCAGCCATTTTGCACTGGACAAAGCAAAAACTGGACTAAACCGGACTGTGGACCACGGATTCTGCTGCTGTGGGCCGAGCGATTCTATCAAGTGTCTGGCCGGTCATTTGTCTGGCTAACAGTTCTAGGCGCCTGCCTCTGCCCCAGCTCCTTCCCCTGCCACGCCCACAACAACGCTCTCGACAAATGTTGCCATGTCAACCGGTTTAAAATCAGGTTGAGCTAACCTCTCCCGTCCCTCCTTCCGGTATTCCCTCCTGACTTGGTTAGCTTTTCACATGGCAAAATTATTCAGATTGTTTTTTCTATTACATCTTTTTTGTATTTATTTATTTATCTATTTTTATATATTATTTTTTGAAAAGGGCAACGGAGTTGCCAACTAATTTGTTTACAATTATGCACGTTGAGCGGGTAAAGGGATTTTGAGATTTTTGAAGGCTTTTTGCAGAAGATATTTGACCATTGAACAGCCCATAAATAATTCGGCAGTCCGCAAAGATGTCTTCAATAACAGTTACATAACGATTTAAACGGCAGCAACCCTAAAGAGGGCAACCCCAGTCCCATTGGCACATCAACTAAATCGCCTACGCATGCTGCATGACAACAGATACAATATATCAAAGATATTTAGCTTAGCCCCTAACGGCAAATAAGGAATATCTATCAAAGGCGAACGCAAAAGACAAAAAAAATATAAGAGGGAAAAGGTCCGAGACAATTTATAACAATTCCTTTTCATTTACATGGACAAAGACATGGGCATGGACATGACCACGCCCACTGTCTCCCATCTCTCGTAAAGGGCTTCGATATTTGCACTATTGAATACTTTATAAACGATTTTGGCAATAATAAATGTTTCGACGGTCAGTAAGGGCAATAACAAATTGCCTAAATATGTATTACATACTCATACTATTATTATTTTTATTTAATATTTTATTACCGAAAATGCAAATGAAAAATACTTGAAAATCTGATTGCTTCCAACCCAAACCCGAATCCCACAACCAAAACTCAAGGCCATCTATTGCCTTTTGTGTGACCCTCATTCGATGTCCGATGGACCTGAAAGGGAAAAGGGAACGATTCTGACTCTAGCAGTCAAGAAGATAAACAGCCTTTGATTGTGTGTTTTGCTCTCGTTTTTTGCTATACCCCTGAAAATGGATAAAAAGAGTATGATGACTTTTTGTCAAATGCATGTAACAGACAAGAGAAAATTAATTTTGCTTTATAGACAATATTTATTCGCAAACAATTTGTCTATTAGTTTGTAAAGATGTCAAAGAATAGTTTCTGTAGATAATTTTGTAATTTGTTATTAATTATATAATAACATAATATAATGTAGAAAAGATCTATAAATTCAATAGGGTATTTCGTTGTCAACTGCGGTGTATTCCTTCATTTTGTTTGGATTGGTTCTCGGGCTCAAAGTTGCTCTTACTTGTCGGATTTTCGGGTCCTCGTTATAGTTGTTGCTTGTTACGGTCTTAGGGTCCTTTTTTAGGGATGGTAAGGGGAATCATTCTTGTTGTTATGTAATTGCATAAGTGTAAACGGTAAACAGAACTCGGTATTCCTCAGCTCAAATGCACGGGAGTGAAATGTTATGGGAATTGCGTTCAATGAATTTAAATTGGTTTTTCTTTAAGAGCAAAAAAAAAAGTATATTTACAAATTTATTTTATACAATTAGTTTATGATAATTGATTGCATTGATTCATTTATTCTACTATCGATTATGAGTTATCGACACGGTTTATCGCTTATCTCTTGCCCAATACAAATGAAATCGTGATGAAAATAAAATGAAAGTTGCGTTAATTTCATTACTTACATATTTGTATATTTTATTTATTGAACCCATTATTAAACGGTGGTCATTAGTTGTCTTTTATATTTGTTGTTGTTTACTTTTAGCATGTTTATGCTTGAAATGTTGCTTGCTGTTTTTTTTTTGTTGCTGTTGCTTTTGGTTGGTCGCTCACCAAATGCCGCCTAATCAATTTGTAGCGCCACCCTGTTGAACCTGCTCCCATTCACATTCACATTCACATTCATTTACCTCGCTGCACTACATACAACTTCGGCTGCCTTCTCCTCTCTCCTCTCCCCAACCGATTGCTCGGCTGCAGCTTTAATTAAGTGTTTAATTAATGATGATGGTACTGGGTTCATCGACGCCGATTGACGATTTCCGATTGCCGCCAGTCTGACGGTCTATCTGTCTGTCTGTCTGGTATTGCCACGTTATGTGGGCAACCCAGACAGCCGACAAAATGCCAATGAGTTTTGCATATGTGAGTGCAATGCGATTAACATTTGCTATCGGTATTACCAAATATCAAAGGTGTCCAATTGATTGACAGAACCAATTCCAACCAACTCAGAAAGCAACTTGATATTAAGCCGTAATTTGATGAGAATCAGTTGGGAAACTATATATATTTTAATAAATGCAATTACAAGAATTATAGGATATAAAGAAAAATAAAATAGAATCGTTTAAACTTTTATAATAATATTTCATCTACTGTAGTTTCATAAGCAGAACTTAGAGCTACATATCACAAACTCAGATAATTGCAGTTCTATACATTCACTGATGTCTTTGAAATATATCTGATTAGTGCATTTTGCATAGCAAATATTTAATAATTATAGACTGTGCTCTGTCAAAAAAAAAAACAGTATAGATAATTATGATTTTTCTATAATAGTATTATTTAATTATTATGAAAATCATGACATACCCATTTGCAATATATAATTTTTTTTTTGCTTACATTTAAATTTTACTTACGTGTGTGAGCCCTCATTTAGATTAATCTTACTTAAAGTAATCAAATTGTTTAAGATTAATAGGACTAAATCTTGTGGTTCCATTTTAAAGTGCAAAAGTACTTTAAAAAGAAATTTAATTAACTGATTGTAAATATATATTAAAATATTATTGTAAAGGTGTATCAGAAACATGACTCGTTATTAAGTAACAGTTTAACTTAATAATAAATATAATGATGAAAAAGTTTGTCCAGTGCTCAGCAAATGTATATGGAATTAATATTTCGAAAATTTCTTTAAAAGAAGATTTGGCTCTAGTGCGAATTTAAGCAGATTGTCGAGATAGAAGCTAGTCCGAAAATCTGTGAAATGGTAAATCTCATTAAAGGGGCTCTTTCACCTCATTGCCTTTGGACTTGTACTGTTTGCAACAGCTGCCACACAACCTTGCCACACATATTCGTATCGTATGCGACTTAATTTTGCAGCTGCATTAAAAACAAATGCAATTTTCACTTTTTATATGGCTCAGTGGCTCCATTGGCTGACTAACTGCCTGACTGACTGGGCCAGCTTGTAGTCATATGTGTGTGTGTGTGTGTGTTGTTTGTTTGCTTATCTGTTTGTTGGCGTTGTTTGTTTTATGTGCGCGCATGCTTCGTTCGCAAACATTGCGCATACGCCGCGTTGGCAAAAGTAAAATTAAGAAGAAGTATGCGTGTTTTCGTGTGTGTGTTTGTGTGAAAATTGTGAAAAGCGTATTTGGAGCAGAAAATGTAATGTGTCTGTGCACCGCCAATTCACTCCTTTCCACCCACTTCCACTCCTAGTTCTTTTACTCGCTTACTATTTTTTTTTCTTTCGAGCCGCATTCATTATTTATGTGCATGAAATTTCATTTCATTCGTTTTATTTTTTTTTTTGCTTGTTCAAATACTTTTTGCAATTAACAAAAAAATCTTGCGCCCATCTTTTACAAGATTCACAGAGATACATACGTTTCACATAGCTCCTAAATCGTTTAGGCCCTGTTCCAGCTGCCATTCTACATACAGTCCCTAGTCATCTGCGAACTCATCCCAACGCTAAGATTCGCGATAAGATTGTTGCCACTCAAGTACTTGCCTTACGTTATGCAAATAGATAAGATTGTACATGCATCAAATTTAAAGAAGCCAAGGTCATTTGTTAGCACAAATTTTTACGTGTCTCTGATGTTGATCAATTGACGCTGATTCTTTTTATCAGATCTACAGGTATTTTTCGATGTTTACGTTGTTTGTTTTAACATGATTTTCAAGATATGAGTCTGTGATAAGATCGCCATAAATAATGGAAAATAACCCCAAAAGATTAAAAACACTTACTATGCTATGAATCAGTATTACGATACTAAAAAAAAAAAACAAAAAACTGGACAAAGTTGACTCATAAACTGTTGATCATGTTACGTATCTAAGACGTTAGAATGCTGTTAGACCAGAATGCCGACTGATAATAGGTTATTGGGTAGAAGCATTTTATATAACAGTAAATTAACATAATCGAATAGTCGCTCGAATATACACACTTTTTCTATAATCTTTTTACTTATTTGATAATACAATTGCAGGGTATGTTATGAATTTAGCGTTCAGTTTCTTAAAGTCTCCGGGCTGAGATTAATAATTTGGTTCTTCCTTGACCCCGTCAACTATCTCATTGAAATAATTTGAGTTTCATTGAGGTTCGCCACTCTTAACTTGGGGTTAGTAAGTGCTCGTCTGATTAGTATCTCATTGAAGGCTGAGTAAAATCTTATAGCAAGCTCTCGCTATAAATATAATTATTGTTTGCTTTGTTTATTTATTTCTAAGATACGTTATTCACGTTTCTAACCGAAATAAAAAAATCGTTTGTCTTTTGTTTTTTTACAGATCGTTAAGGGAAACTTGACAATATTTACGGAGTCATATATAATACAAGCACTAGCACTAGCACTAACAATAGTAATAATATTAACAGCAACAACGAAAAAAGTCAACGAGTTGCAGACGTGGCTAATTGCAAGTAAGTCGTCAAATGTAATTTCTTTATAAAAGTACATTGTTATATGAATATATTTATATGTATATGTTAATGTATGTATAGATAGACATCAACTGGCCGTTGTTTGGCAGGGTGTTTGGTTTGCCATAGAAAGAAAGACAGCAAAGGGGAAAATGGTCAAAAGCGGATTGTGGCGGGGCTGAGGCAACTGGGGGCGTCGTGAAAATTTTTGCCTTTGCCAACACTTCATGTAAATCGCATAACACGACAGCCAAGGCGATGGCGACAGCTTGCTTGACTAGCTCAAAGTCCAACAATAACAACTAACAGCAGCAACAACAACAACAAGAGTAACTGCAAAAGCAGCAGCAAGTCGTCTAACTTGTCAGATCGCGTGCCAAGAAATAATAATAAAGAAAAATCGTGTTACTTAGGCCTGGGCCGAGACAGCAACACTAACAACAACGACAACAACAACGGCAACAGCCTCAGCACTTTATGCCTAATAATCATAACAATAACAACAGCAACAACAACAATTGCTGCGACAACTACAACCTCCTTTAACTTCTGTACATCCCAGCCCTCTTCATTTTTTTTTGTGTCATGCGCCTGCGTGCCGTCTAATTAGCGTGCACTGAGAAATTTACTTGAATCACCCACTCGAAGGCACTTGCAACTACGGCGATGACTTCAAATTACAGCGCTTGACATTGCAAAGTTTGCACTGCATCCGTTCATTTGATCGTCATGCCAATGAACTGGCTAATGTGGCTAATTAATCGACGCTATTGACCATTGGGCCATGTACTACTAACATCTATCAGAAAACTGCTAGTTTGGAGCTTAACCATTAACATAAAATCTCCATCTGTAATAGAGACAGAAAGAGGGTTAGTGAGCAACAGAGGGACGGAGAGAGTAAGAGAGTAAGAGAGAGCAGCCGGAACGTTTTACTGGCTTTAAGTAAGATAGATAGAGATAGAGAGAGTGAGAGAGAAAGAGAAAGTGCGAAATAAGAGAGACAGAGTAAGAGAGAAAGAAGAGAGTAGCCGAAATGTTTTACTGGCTGCCAGTAAGATTTCGGGGGAAAATTAATTTCTTATTACCAGGATGACTACAATTTTACTATAACTCTATCTGAAAATTTTAGACTTACATCTGTAACGTTTTCGCTGACAGCGAGTAATATTTCGCCAGATAGTTATAATAGATTATAATTAAACTCTTTGCTAGAAAGTATTTAAAAAAAAAAATAATTTTACTCATATAACAAGTTATACTTTTTGTCTATATACTTCGAGTATATCTTACAAAAGTCCAAACATTTTTGAGCAGACAATACAATAATTTAATGACCATTTATATGTGCGAGTCATGTTAAATGTTAAAGCCGGTTCGAGGCTATATGCTTATATGGAATACCCTCCATAAAACTCAAATGTGCACTCACAAAAAGCACTGGCTATAAACAAGAATCATCTTTTTTTTTGCATCAACATAAACTGTTTGAAGAAATACAAGGTTATGTAGAGTAATCAAAATTATTGTGTTTAAGTGAAAATATAAAAATTTCAAACCGTGTTTTACCCGAAACTTTCTTCTCCAAAACTAAAATGTACTCGCAATTATTGAGTTTTGCTTCATCTGAGTGTGCGTGACTGCAATTGTGTGAATAAGGAGAGCTAATTGGTCATTAAATTACAACGGATAAGTGATTCATAGTTTAAATCAAGCATATATCAAGGGGATATAAAACAGATAAAGATGATGCCTTTTAAGTACCAGTAGTTAATTGCATTTATTAAAAGCAAAATTAATTCAAGGGTCTACATCATAAATCCATATTAATATGCGATTAAGTTCTTAAACTAGTTGAGAAGATTTACTTCAACTTGCTCGACTTGAAAATACTTAGCATCCTCAAGATATATACATATATATAAATATCACATATTTCTAAGATGACGAGAATTTTAATATAATTAGACTACCATCTATAAATGAAAAAGTCCATTTTTGTAGAGTATAAGAAGAAACAAAAATCAAATTAAATTGTCAAGAGATCCGCTTAATTTTAGACTTTAGAATACGTTTGATTCAACGTTAATTAGTTTGTCAGTGGGACTTAAGCTTGCGATCGACGGAACACCTTTAATAAAATAAAATTTTAAAATCTTAGTGTCTTACGGGAAAGATTTTAAACATTGCAAATGTCAGAATTAAACTATTGATATACTTATGTGTAAGAATGTATAATTAGTCTTGGGTTTTCGCTTATACAAATCCCAACCGAAACCGAAACCGAGACCAAAACGCAACCGCTACGACGGTAACAGGGACACTAAGCTTAAGTCGCCCTTTAAGCCCTTGGAGCTCAGCAGGCAGAGTTCTCTCCCCATTCCAATCTAAAAAACTATATACGGGTACTTATTGCCACCTCATACCTGGACTACAACACAATGGCACCTGGTGAAGAGGCCTTCGTTGCTCTATTCCTCGACTCTGTCTCGTTGCCAGTCAACCAAAAAGCCATTCAGAAAACCCCAAAAACAACTTGCAACAAAACGAGGAGCTGCCGCGTCGCGCTGCGTCGCGTGGCCCGCAGACAACATGCTAATTAAAAGCTACTTTTGCCAGCCGCATTAATATACACAAACAAAACACCGCAAAATTCATGTGTTGTTGTCATTGTGATTGTTGTTGCTGTTGTTGGTGCTGTGTCTGCATTGCCAGCGGATTAATGAACATTTATGAGGCGGCACAGGAGGACAAATGAGTGTTGCGCCTCTGGATTCAATCCAATCGACTCTCTGTTGTCCTTGTTGTCCTCGCCGTTGACGTCGCTGAATGACAACGATTTGCATTTGTTTCATTTGAAATGTGTACATATACACCGCAAAAAAAATGCATTCTAAAATGCATGTTGAAATATTAAGCATGTATTTTAATACCATTGCAAAAGAGTATTTGAATTTTGTGGACCACTTGAAGTGTTTGTTTTTCTAATAAGTCTCACAGAATATGCATTTGGTATTGTTTTATGTATCCTAAAAAATGTGGTTTAAGTCGATGGATTTTTTCAATCGATCGAGAAATATCTTTTTTTTTTAGTTTGCCATTTTAAGTTATTATTTGTTTTTATTTTTCCACCCAATTGTTGACACAGTTTGATATTCATTTTATTCCCAAAAATCCCGGATATTTTTTTGCTGTGTATATTTATGTATCAATGGGGAGGAGGGGGAGATGCAGATCTGGAATGGGAGCTGTAACTTCTGTCTGGGACCCCTTAACCGCAAACAGCACGAGCGCCCGTGGAGCAAGGCCATGGGCGGGGGGCGGAGCGGGGGTCTGGGCCCAAAGCAAGCCTGGCTGGGGCGTCATTAAAAATGTCTTGATAGGTTTGTGGCTTTGGTTTGGATGTTGCTGTTGTTGTCTTTGTTGCTGTTGTTATCCAGACGTAACGGGGCATTGACAGATGCTTTGCCAGGATAAGTCTTAGCATAAAGGACAGCTCCGTGTGCGTGTGTGTGTGTCACTATTGAAAATCATATTCGAATTAAAAGTGGAAAGAACAATTTTAAAATCCACATAAAACAGCTGTCAAGTTGTGATTTAATGCAGCTCAGCAAGGACAACAATTTGGCACAGTGCATAAAGTACTAAAGCCTAACATAGTTGCATGTCCTTCCATCTATCTCCCTCTCTCTCTCTCTCTCTCTCTCTCTCCTTCTCACCCATCTCCATCTATTTCTTAACACTTTTGCAGTCAAAGTTTTCGACAGTCATAAATTTGCCTGCAACATGAATTCGACAGCTCAACTAAGAAGCAAAAGTGTGCCCAAAAGCAAAAAAATACATATTTTTCTGTTTTTTATTCTACTCCTTTCTTTCTTATTTGATTTTGTTGGTTTACTTTATTTTATTTTATAATATTTTTGGTATTTTATTTTGTTTGTTTCGCGCAGAACTTTTGCTCTCTTTATGTGGCTGTAAGTATCCCGAAGTTCAAAATCTGTTGACCGGAATTGAAACTTAATGTGTGCGCACTCGCAACTTGGGTCACCGCTTTTTTCGCTTCCCTTTGCTTCCGTCCACTTTCTTTATTATTTCTCAGCTTGTTGAATGGTTGCTTGGCCAGTCACTTTGTTGATTTAAAATGTAGCCAAAACATTGCAAAAGTTTTACAAATTTATTTGTGTGCTTTCAATTGAAAATTAATTTACTAGCAGATACCCTATACTTTAAGTCGATTTTACAGTTTACAATTTACAAAAATCTTAGGTTATTACACAACTTCTAGAAAGAGTTATAAAAACATGCAATTCTTTTGATTAATGTATTATTCAAGACAGAAATTATTGTATAAATTCGATATTAATTTCTTGCCATTTTTCAAAGGTCTTGACGATTTGTAAGTAACAAAGGCTATTATGCCTAGCACTCGAATATGATAGCCAATTCAATAGCAACTGAATGTTGCTTACTTTTACCTGACTATTTCACCCCCCACTACAGACATTGTTGCTCCTTATGCACATGAATCGTATCATTTATTCAGGCGTTGTTGCTGTTGCCTCGTTTTAAGTCCCGACTACACCGAACTCGACTCCAATTCCACTCTCAACTCTCGACTGTCGACTGACGGTTGCTTGGTGGGGCTTCCTTAATACGTTTAAAAATAAGTACACAAGGCGCTCTATGAATAGGGAGGCTCAGTTGATGTCGATGTCGACGACTTTGCTGCTTCAGCGTACAATGTTCACTAGCTAGTTCTTTAGGCTCCATTGTTGTTGTTGCTGCTGCTGCAATGGCATTGACTGCTTGAGTAATTGAGGCGCATCAGGATTGTCTGCACTGTATGTGAGAAAGCAAGCAAAGCAGACAGATGATGTGCAACAGAGCAGCAACAGAGTATTCTTATGTTCCAGCAAGCAAACTTGAGGTTTCTGCAAATTAATGAGCTTGCTTTTGATTATTCCCATAGAGTCTGATTGAGTGGTAACAAATCACTTTGAAATATTAAATTAATAACCTGTCTATTTGGTCTTGTTGAGCTTTAAGTGTGACAAGTAAATGATAGTTGAAAGCTTGATCAACTTATACTTGCTATCCTTTTTCTCATTTTTACTTTATATATTGTAAAATTATTTGATTATTAGGGTGGATTTTAAGCTTTAGTTATTAATTCATTAAGTTTTTGCTGAACTTTGAAAGCACATAAGAGCTTTTAGTTGTCGAATTAAATTAATATTCAACTAGCACAAATGTATGTAAGTTTCTGAAAAATAATATACTTATTTTAAGGCACATGAAAGTCTAGATTTATTAATTTTAAATTAACTGTATAAGCTGCTAAACATTACTTTCAACCTAATCTAGTTTGTTTTCAAAGCTGTCTCTCTCTCTTACAGTCTCTCTCTTTCATGAGATTAATCAAACTTTCAGCTGTTGTCGTAGGAAATGCTATTATCTAAATAAGTAGCTTGCCTCAATTGTTTATTATTTTTACACGTTCGAGGGCTACTTTTCGATAACTTTACTTAATCGAGTTCTTAGAAAATTACACCTGACAGACCACACCAGACCAGACAGGGAAAAGCCCAACAACAAAACCAACAATTCCGAATTGCCCACATCGAATCAATATTTATTCATGCTCCGATGCCGTAAAACTTTAGATACAAACGGTAAACAATAAATGCCACAGTGTGAAACACACAAATGCACGTGGCCGACGCTGCGGCTCTCGTTTTGTGGCATCAACTCGGCTCTGACTGGACAGTGGACAATGGACAGTGGACAGTGGACAGTGGACAGTGGACAGTGGACAATGGACAATGGACAGTGGACAACAACAATGGCACCGCAAACGTTTAAATAATCAATGAGTGTTGTCTGTGAATGTGTGAGTGATGGTGTGTCTATCTGTGTGTATGTGTGTGTGTGTGCCTTAGGAGTATGAGGTGTTGCCCAAAAACACACCGACATCGACAACTGGACAGTTGAATCCTTCGTTGTCGGCTCGGTTGATTGGTCTCCACGTATAGTCGCTGTTCATTATTCATTTGTTATTATTTGCTTAGTGGCTAGTGTTGGCACATAAAGCTCCTCACACACACATGCATACAAATACATTGATAAACACACATATACACACACACACACACACAGACACTCTTTGGTTTCATGACAAATCATCAAATTGACATTAAAAATGCTCATCAGCTCGACATTTCAACTTGCATTTGTAATGGATTCGAACTGAATCACATTGAACTCAACCGAATTAAATGGAAGTGAAGTCAACTGAACTGAACTGGAGTGCACCAAATCGAGCTTAACTGTTGTCTTTCGTTTAGTACTTTGCTCCAGACACCTGAAGCTCCTTTAACATGGTTATTTTTATAAATTTTTCATCATGGATTGGGCAGCTTTAAATTTATTTTTGTCAAATCAACTGTAGGTATTTACTGTTGAAAACTCTTGGAAACTTGTTGAAACTTTTGGACTTGAAGTGATTTTTTTTTCTTTAAATTCAACGCGCTTACATGTTTTTAGAATGTACAAAAAAGGTATTTTATTATCTATTTATTGATTTTTATTTAATTTTATATAATATCCAAGTTCAATTTTCTGCGAATTGTAACATTTTTATTGTTAAAAGAAGTTTGCATCGGCCTGGTGGCTAAAAAGAATCTGAATGTAAAGACTTTTCCACTTCCCATTATCGCAGCAGCACCTCGACTCACTTGCAAACGTTATTTTTTTATTGTTAACACTCTGTATTTTTACGCGTGTGTGAGAAGTTTAAACTGCTCGACGATTTACGGTTGCAAATGTGAAGAGAATCGATAAAATGCAATTTAGACTTTGAGCCACATAGTTGCATTACTGTAATGCAGTTGTGCGAGAAAATTGCTTGCCTCTTGATGTTGCAACAAACCAAATACGTTGCCTACTTTTCAGAGCAAAATGGAGAATTAAATAATGTTGCGACTGCAATTGCAAACAAAGGCCAAAATGAAGTCCAAGGGCAGGAGGTAAAGGGGGAAAAGGTTTGCAGTTGTCAGCTTTTGGATTGGTGTCAGTTGCCACTGCCACTATGACTTGATTAAAATGATGATAAAATCTAATTAGAAAAGTTAAACTTAAGATGTCAACTTAATTTACATCCAAGCCCAAGCCAACGCGGATATCTTTGGCATCTCTTGGTTATCGTCGTCTGCATCTCCAGTTTTAGCTTTAGCTTCTGGATTTGTGTTGTTGGCTGGCAAGAAAGAAACCCGTTCGACAGCCCGTTTGCCTTTTCACTTTCTTTTGCCTTCACGCAACCTTTTTTGCGCATTCTTTTGGCTCGTCTGTCTGTCTGTCGGACTTTCTGTCTGTCTGTCGAACTGTCTGCCGGCGTCTGTCTTGCTGTCAGCACAAACATCCTAATTACCAAGTTTTTGCGCAAGTCTCAGCTCTCATCAGACCAAGACTAAGGCTGAGACGGAGACGGAGACCTCGACCCAGACACAGACATCGAGATCCGATGGGGACGCCAATCATTTGGGGGCATGGCTCGTTGGGTCAGTCGAGCGATATTCGCCCTACTTTACATGTTTTGATGTTGTCGTCATCTTTGTTGTTGTTGTTGTTGTATTTGTTGTCGACTAATTACGTTTGCGCCCATGGACAAGCGTCACCTAATGACCCAAAGCTGCCAACAATGACAAGGCAGAGAGAGAGAGGATGACCAAAGTCAGAAAAAGAAAAACTTTTGCTCTACTGTGTTTTACGCACTTTCTGATGGCCCTGCAACTTGGCCAAGTGCAAATGAGTTGTGCGTGTTTCTGCGCTGCGCCCTGCCCCCGAGTACATTTCTAATGACCTTCATTACATTGAGTGGCCCCTGCTTTCACCCCTCTAGCCTCCTCCACCACTGCAGCCCTCCACCCGCTCTCCGATTTCGTTTCGCTCCGTTTCAGCTGACAACGACAACGACTACGATGACTTTGGCCAGACAAAAGGCAGCGCAATGTAAGAAGATTGTGTGAATAGCTACACTCGAAGAAAAATATGTGCGTATTTGAATTTGTTCTTGGAAACTCAAGATTGTTGCGTATTTTTATTTTTGAATCTTGTATGAAAATATCTGCTTAAGTTTTATTTGGCATTCTTGCGACTTTGAATTCTCAACTGGTTCATTTATGCATTTATGCAATAAAAGAGCACTATAATTTAATGTTATTTAATTTAGTTATTTGGCATGATTTTTTTTTGTAATTAGCGAATTAAATAAAATTTTTGTTCTCAGTTTTAAGAATTCGAAACTCTGTCAGTTTTTGAGACCGTTTGTACCTTGAATATTCCCTGTTTAAGTACGAAAATATTGGTTTTTTTTCTGAGTGTAGCTGCTAGGTGGAAGAACGTATGAGTGTCAGCATCCTACCGCTGAAGAGAAGGATGCTAGAGCTGATGAGGGAGGGGGGAGGGTGGAAAGGGGGAACTGCTGCTCGCACGAACGCCTTTGCTCAAGAAATCGTAACAAGGCCTGAAGTAGTTGGCCGACAACGTTACGATTCATCCTATAATAGTTGCTCTCATTGTTGTTGGGTTTTTTTTTGCAGTTTCCGGCTAATAGCTTTGAAATGAGTTTCGCTTTTTGGACACAGTTTGTTTGACTGTTGGTCAGTTGTCGTTCTCGTTGCTGTTGTCGTTGCCATCGTCTCATAATGCAAAGTTCATTAAAAACTTGTGGGCCACAGACAACATTAGCGGTCACATAGTTTTAGTTTTTCTTTATTTTGATGGTCACATAAAGACTATCTTTAAGTAGCATATATCATTATCCGAGCGACAATTGAGTTATAGTTTCGTTTCGAGAGTTAAGTAGACGCAAACTAAGGTCTTCAAACGCATTTCAGTTGACTCAAGTATATATATTGCGAGCATTGAGTTGAAGCCAAGATTTAAGATGATATTCAATTATTACAGGTATTCGTAATTTCGATTTAATTGAAAACTTTAAATAATAATTTAATTATTCATTAATAAGTAATCAGTAATCAAGATATCAGAATATTGATTACAAGGGGTTTAAAAAAAAAAATCTAAACCAAACTTCTGAGATGGGACATAGCCTAGGTTGTAGGTATATCGAAATAAATCTTTTCGGCATACTAGAACTTTTTGGTGCACATCGCAATTTTAAATTGCGGTAAAAAAAACCCGTTTTTTGTGCATGCTCTTACTAATACGCTCATAGCTACGTCAAATATTCACTGATTTTCATTTTTTAAACGGTTTTGGAAAGAAGCTTAGGTATTTAAACGTGCCATGCTTGACATAACAGGTTTCAATTCCCTTATTAGAGTATTTACTATGTACAAAAATTATTTTGTGTTTTTTTTTTTACATTTTTTGACTTTGGTGTTGTTTTTGAACACTATTATATTTTTACAAGTAGCTCCCTCAATATTTATCCGATATTGCAGTGTAATACACCGTTAGAAAGAAGTTACTTTTCACTTTCCAACGACGTATTACAATTTATATAAATGTAGGATGCATATAATTTTTTAACTTTTTTAAACTCGAAAAAAAATTTTTTTTTTCCGTAACTAAAATTTCGATGTGCACTAAAAAATGCAAGTATGGTATACCACAATGTTACATTTGACTATATCTACAAACTACGCTACCGTGTTAATTTTAAATAAATCGTATTTGTAATGCAAAAAAAAAATAGTCTGATAGACTTTATTCTCTCAGTTTGGACTTCTTACCAAAATATCAAATTAAAATTAGATCGAACTTTCAGACAATTACCCTTTGAATGATCGCTCTGACAATAGCCAGATAGATAGCCAATTTCCTGTCTGCCTTTACAGCCAATTTGCTAAAGGATGAGTGAGTGATGCATTTCGATTTCAGTGGCCTGTGATCAGCTAACTAAATAAAACTAAAAAAGGGGAATGTAAAATGCAAATGTCTTTTACAGAGCACATTGCTCATACGCCATGTGAATGTCCAGCTGTGCTGTGCTATTCTCTTTCTTTCCATCTCTTTTTCCCCTCTTTGTCTCCCTGCTTGACTTCTTTTTTGTGTTTCTGTTACGCTCTCATTCTTTATACTTTGCCCAGTCTTTGTTTTGCTGGACCTCCTGTTGTGCAGCCTTTTCTGGGTGCTGTTGGTTGCATCCTTTTGGCCAGGTCCATTTCGAAGCGTCGACCACTTTTCGTGGTCGTTTGAAGTTTTTATCCTTATTTATCTTCATAAAATATTCATGCACTTTGCTTTCGGCTGCTTTATATGCGACTATATATATATATATGTATGTATTTCTCTGTATATGTGTAAAGCCACTTGATGTTCAGTACTCAGCACTATCAGAGCACTTTCAGGTGCCCCGGTCAGTTGGGATTGGGCTCTTCTTCTGCCCAGGCGGGCACTCGACTGCTTTGCCAGCTTTTCAATTAAAAATTGTTTTTCACTACATTTGAGTTGATTGATTTTTAATTGATTGCAATTGAGTAAAAGCAGGTCGAGACAAAGAGTGCGAGCTCTTAAGCGTTGAACAGCCAAGAAAGCATACAGACAGACAGATAGACAGAGCGAGAGAGACAGAGAGAGGTAGAGAAATGGAAAACCTTTTAAGAGGAAACACAGCCACCGAATAAGTTTTTGCCGCAATGCTTATATATTATTGACGAAGCATCCATCTGGCAAGCAACGTGGCTCACTCAACTCAACTCATCCCACTCCATCTCCATCTCCATCAGCATTGCCATCTGCATTCCCATTCTTATCTCCCAATTCGCATCGCATCTCCATATCTCTCCACTTATCTCAACAGGATGCAAATTGCATGGGTCACGTCTGCGGCTTTTGTGGCTCATAAATTCTTAACAAGGATTTTGGGCATTTAGGTAAAACAAAAAAAAAAGACAAAAAATAAAATAAATAAAAAATTAGAATAAAATGGAAAATTTTTAAATGAAAATTAAAACTTAAACGAAAGGTTGTTAAGTGAGTTTTAATTTCCCATAAACAATGCCAACAAGCGTGTGTGTGTGTGCTTGTAAATTTGATAGCAAGGGTGAAGTGTGAATGTGTTGAAATTTTTGAAAGCTGAATGGGGAGTCTTGGGCACCGGATGTGCACAAGGGTTGAAACAGCGACAAACTTGTTTAAAGTTCGTAAAATAAAAAAGAATGTAGAAAACAAAGCAACAACAGTGTTCCCCTTTCGAAAGGTAGAAGGTAGATCCCCTTTTGCCGTTTTTGGTCGGACAACCCTTTGTGATGAAATATTAGCAACAAGCTGGCGAAATTGAAGTTATACAAACAGAGTAATAACAGCCATCGGCTGCCGCAAAAGGCGCAAGAGCTAAACAGGGCTTAAGCCTGAGCTAACTTAACGGTCATCATCATTTACACAACGCCCGTTGCCTTGGGGGCTGTGATTTTGACTCGGCGAGGTGTCAGCTACGTAAACGGTACTTAACGAGCGCTCTCAACATAAGCTGGAATTGAATTGATAAAAAAGGGATCTAAAATCAAGATTTTGGTCTCAGAACTAAGAACTTTGGTCTAAAAAATGCATCGAGAACATGAAAATCTTGAAGTAAGAAACCACATCTTGATTCTAAGAACATTTCAATTAAGACCAAGTTCTTATTTTTAAGATCATAAACTCTTATATTTTCAAGACCACAAATCTTAGCATAAGAATAAAACTTGATCTTTTTTAAGATTAAATGTTCTTATTTATATACCAAACTGTTTTGAATACTCAAGACAAAAAATCTCAAAAACTGATTAAGCTTCTTAACATTTTAAGAAGAATGAAGTAAGTTTTAGTTAACTTGGGGTCTAGTAATGTCAATATGACACTAACAACAAACAACAACACACAAAACACTTGCAGAACGCAAAGAGCATGGCTCTGTATACAGCTGTTTCTAGAGATGCCAATCTCTATCATCAGTACCGTTGTGCTGACTTGACCATCGATCCAAGCCTAATGTCATCTTTGAGGCGCCAGAACCAGTTGTGAATTCTAAGTCTCCAAAAGTGTGTTGTTGTTAAGAGAAAAAGATCTAAGATTTTATTCTTATATTAAGAACTATCGATTTTCAAGATTAATATTCTTAGTTTTAGTAATTTGGTCTTAAAATATTCTTATTTCAGGAACAAAATAATTAAGATGAATGTTCTTGATTTTAGAAAGTGGTCTTTTTTTTCAGTGTGTACATTTAAGCAATACAAAAAGATCATTCACATGCATGAACAAGTTTTCTTGGCTATCTCACATTATTGTGGCGCCCAACGTGAGTCACTGTCAAAGCCATTTCAGTCAAAATTCAATTCAAATCCTTAAAGTGCTCATTATCTCCAAGAAATGTCTATGATTTTGCTAACTGCGTGAAGAGCTCATAATGTTCCCATTTACTTTTGACGGGCATTATAAGCGAAACAGTAAAAAATGGAGCCCAACGTAGCGTCCCTTTAAAGTTCATAAGAAAAAACTTAATAAACCATCCTTGCGATCTTTACAATGTCTTGTGGAAAATCAAATAGTCTTAATGATCCTGATGACACTTTAAACAATTGTAATGCCAGAGATGCCATGATCTTTGGTATTTTCCTCTTCACACTTGTCACTTGTCTCTGCCTTGTTCCCATTTTGCTCTTGGCATAAAACATTTACATACGTAATCGTAATACCTTATCGTTTCTCTGACAGTTTTCGTTTGTCTCTCTGCCGTACCACGTGTCGTATGAATGATACGCAAAATGAGTTTCACACACTTGGCAACAACCTCAACGAACTGTGCGAGAAAAAAGGCCAACACAACTACAACAAGTTGACTGTGCGTGTGCGTTTGTGTGTATGTGTGTGTGTGTGCTTGTCCTTGGCTGTCGCTGTTACCTGAAATTTATGGCAAAGCTGTCAATATGTGTGTAAGAGTGTGTGTGCAAGAGTGCGTTGTGTGCGTATTTTTCTGTGATTTTTTTTTTTCATTTCCGAGTTTCTCGTCTGAATTATGAAAGTCGAGACCAGGAGCTCCCTAGTGTGAGGGCTTTGCCAGATAAGTTAGGAGGGGACACATGTTCATGTCCTCGTTGTTGTTGTTGTTAGAAAATTGTTTTTGAAATGGCTAACAAGCTATTAGGAAACAAACAAAGGGCTCTTTATGTTGATGACGATGAGTTTTTTTGGGGGGTCTTGCAAGAGTCTTGCTTGGATTGGTGACTCGGTTACTCTCATTGTGCTCCTGTAGTTGTGTCCTGGCATTGACAGCTGTTGCATGCCGCACTGCCCCTGCCACCTGCCACCTGTCCCCTGTCCCCTCTGTCCCTTGCCCCATGCCGATAAACGACATTTAAGCGATGCAAAAGGCTTTGGGCGTCGCCTTGTTACTGCTCCAAGCCCGAGCATCAATCAACTACTATGAGAACAACAATTCATTATAAGCTTGACTGCTAGAGATGTTGTTGTTGTATTATTCTTAGTATTATTGTTGCCATGCCACACACCTAGCCAATGATTTATGACTCAACTGACGCTCGAGAAATCAAAAATGTGAGACGCCATTTAACTTGTTGTCTGCTTTCAGATTTAACAACAACAGCAACGAAAGAGACGACAAAAACAAATAGAAAAGAAAAAAAGTAGAAAATGTGTCAAAACATATCCAGCCACATGTTGCAACAAATTAAATTCATTTGCTCGAAAGCTGCCAGAATACATAAATCAAGCTAAAAAGTCAGCTGTAAAGTAGGCAATAGTTTTTAGTTCTGGTTTTTATGCAACACATTACGTATACGCCACGTTGTTTGACAATTTAAAAGAAAAATATTGCAAATCGAATATCGTTGAACAAGAATTGAATTTCAGCTTGCCACACGAAAGAAAAATAATTATAATGTGTGTAACACACACACACACACACAATCACTTGTGTTTATCTGATCTGTAAGCACACATGGCAAACACGAAAATCAATTAATATTTTTAGCTACTAATATACACACACGCACACACACACACAAACACAGACACACATGTTATCCTTCCACTCGCAATCGGGTCTCCTTTGGTCTCTCTCTTTCCTCACATTTTTCTCCATTTCCTTCGACAACAAAAAATTTAATAAAAAGGCAAGCAGCAAAAGCTAAGCTAAAACAACACACAAAAGGTGTGTGTGTATGTGTGTGTGTGTTTGTTCCTTTGTTATTCATTCTCCTGTCTGCCCAACCACTTACAGTTTATTAGCCGACTGCGTTTTCCTGCTTATTAAAAATCGCAAATGGTAAATGGCAAACTTCCCCTCGGACTGCTGCTGATTATGAGCTTATGAGTCAGAGTACACAGTATTCAGCATCTCCACAGAGTCACACACACACACACACTCGCACACACACACAGTGCTTGCTTATATGGCTTACCTTTCTGGGTGGCCGACAAAACAAATGACAACCCAAATTATTTTGACACCATTACCGAAAATGTTCGCCACACACACAAAGCACACACTCAAGTGGCAAGCTAGACTCGAGGCGTGGCCTGAGGGGGAGCGTGGAGGGCGTGGCAGACATAGCAACATATTGTGCCATGTTCTATGCAACAAAAACAACAACAAAACAGACATAAACAGAGACAGCGAGGTAGAGGTAGAAAGAAAGAGATAGATAATCATAATGAGAGTGAGAGTGAGAGAAGAAACTCGCAGTCCAAACAGGGAACTCGCACATGGAAATTGCTGAGGACGCTGGCGTTGTCTCTGAATACATCTGTCTGTCTGTCTGCCTGTCTCTGTGTCCGTTCGCCTGTCAGATTGTCCTTTTGTGGCTCCTGTGCGACACAACTGCCGGCCACGCCCCGCTACGCCCCCTCAGTCCGTCTGGCCGACGACGTTGTACGTGCGTGGTGCGCGTCCTCCTGCAAATTGCCAGTTAAAATTTCTGACATGTCAGCAAACGGCGACCAGGAACCAGGAACCAGGCAGCATCAATTCACCATGGGACCGAGGCTGCAGGATTGTAGCAGCTTGTAGCTGAGGATTATGCATGAATCCGGGCGGAATGACTAAATGGAATTCCAAATGCTTGACAAATTTGTTGGAGAGCAAAAGTTAAATGCTATCGATCAATCGTATATCGTTTATCGTGCAATTTCCGTCAATTAAAATGTATTATCGATACCAATAATATGTCGATAGACAGTGTTTTTACTACATGTAGTGAGTGTAGATCAATGTTTATGGAATTTGTTGATTTCTGCAATAATTTGTTCATGATTCATGATTCATTGATCATGCAACATTCTTTTACAGCTTGAAACGATTAAAAGTTATCGAATCTATTGATTTTTATTGGATAATCAATAATATGTCCCCGATTATTTATGGATACTCTGCACGTTGTTTTTGCTTCTGATCTACTCCATGGTTCATATGTTTCGATGGATGTCTGCCTAGTTAAGTGGTATTCGGCAAGGGAAACTGCAGCGACAGCGACAGTGGCAGCGAAAGAGAAGGAGAGAGAGGTGGATGCGGATGCGGATGCGGAGATTGAGATGGGGACTGAGACCTGGTTGGCAGGAAATCAACAATGGCACGCTTTGTCATACGAAAAATGGGCGACATGCGGGAGGAAGATGACGATAGACAGAGACAGAGTGAGAAAGAGACATATTCAATAGATGTCCTTTGTAGGTCCTTTGCCAAGCTGCCTAGCTCTCCAAGCTGATGTCTGTTAGCAGCAGCAGCGGTGCAGGCATTGACAAGATTCTAATTGAAAGGCAGCTGACAGAGCTGCAACATTTTGTATAATATGCATTGCACATAGACCCGGATAAAGGTGTCGCCTGCACTCCGTTGTCGTTGTCGTTGTCCTTCTTCTCGTTGTCGTTGTCGACGTCCTTGTTGTTGTCCTTGTTATCGTTGTGACAATGTTAGTTCAATATAACGTATAATTTCGACAAGTTCCCCTCCCATAAGCCTAGACATTTTGTCATTGATGCCATTGTCGATGGGAGCCAAAACTGCAACAACTTGCAAGCCCACTAATTGCCCAGCTGTGCTACCTTTTTACACTGAAACAATTCAATTGTATAAATTAACACCTGCAAATATTAATCAGAGATTCCAATTTCTGTTTTCCACTAAAAGAGCCTTCTCCAAATATTGTTTTGTTTGTGAATTTAAAAATGTTGATTAAATTAAACCAATAAAATGGTTTTTAAACTCAATTAAATATTTTCACCAATAACTTACAGGCTCAGAAATTAAAAAAAATAAAAATATTTTAAATTTATTTAAATAAGTAACGGGTATCCTATAGTCGGGAGCTCGACTATAGCCTTTCCCACTTGCTTTAAGTTGTTATTGCTCAGACAGTTTTGTGAATATGTTAAACACAAAACGCACAACACAAACACCGAGCCGATTTCCATTTTATCTTCTTCTAAAGTGTTGTCATGGTTTATCCGTGTTATTAACGTTACGTTAAATTTTTTTTAGACATATTTTTAAATTTGACAATAACTTTTTTGCATTATACGTAAAAATATCTTTAAAGTTGCAAAGTTTATCGAAAAGTAAAATTTGCAAGTTTTATCTGTTCGCAGTGTACAAGCAACGAACATTTCAATGTAATTTGTGATCGGCAACAACAACAACAGCAAAAGCAGCAGCAGCAACTCATTAAATATTATCGATTGTCGACAATTACTTATGGTAATGTTGGGGGTCAATTTGGTTTTGATTCAGTTTTGGTTCCGGCCTGGCCAAAAGGTAATTGTTGTCAACACGCCTGCGCGCGGCCTTCAGTTCGGCTATAAATAATAATTGAAACTGAAAACTAAATGTGCCAGGCCATAAAATAAACTCCAAGCAGAAAACACACACACACACACACAGAAGTGCGAGTCTGAGTACGAGTACGAGTACAAAATTGTCAATTCGTATTCGAAGTCGCACTACTTGTATCTGTACTTGTATTCGTATCCAAGGGCACATTCGACAATACTTGAGGGGGCCAAGCAATGGCTAAAGATAACGATTTTGGTAACGAAACTGAGGCCAAAACTGCATTCCAATGTGGGTAATTGTGAGGGTGAGGGTTAAATGCGATTAAATTCCCTCTTCTACAAATGTTGTTGCTGCTCAATATGCAAAGCACAAAACGCAACCAATAATGAAAAATAAAACGAACGAATCAAAAACAATAAAAGAGGAATAGACTTAAAAAATGAGTCTGAAAAATTGAAACGGAAAGCCCAAAAACCCAAATAACGCGATCAAATGCCATTGAAATGTCAGTTGGCCAAGTTCGAGTGTGTGTGCGAGTGTGTATCGATATATTTGTGTGTGTGTGTGTGTGGTTCAAGTTAGGTCACGTGACATACTATACAATATGCACTCTCTTTGGTCAGGTGGGAATTTGACGAGCGAATCATCTCTTGACTTTGCTCGGACTACAAACTGATAACTGACAACCGACAATTGACAGGCAAAAATTGAGAATCGACAATTGGACAGTTGAAGTGTTGTGTACACATAGCTACTTACATATTGAAAGCAGCTGTCAAAAACTAGTGGACACTGTACAGGTACACAGAGAACAAAAATGTGGGATTTCTCAATAAAATCAGTCAGAAATTCGTTAGTCCAAATACAAATTACTTGATTCAAATACGGGTTTTCAATTCCTCCTACGCAATATGTTGATTTTTTAGTAAAATAAAATGTTTTAAACTTTTTTTTGACTATTTTGTTAATAATATACTAAAATACAGAATTTTAAACAAGCAATTTTAAAATGGATTTTTTTTTGCTGTGTATGAACAACCAGCTGACACTTAGTTGAGAGACATTTACTTTTTCTCAAGAGCCACTTGAACTGAAAGTATCTAATCCAAATGTATCTTTCACTTGATATGCATATAAATAGAACTTAGATACATGCTATCTATGCTAATTATTGTCATATTAGACCATGTAAATCTCTCAATATCACGATGACTTACAAACGCAATACAATGCCAGAGCAAAAGAGATAGACAGGGCAAAAAAGAGTGAGTAGGAAAAGCTGCCCTGATTATCCATAACAATTTCGCTGTCGCTCTGTTTGTTTTTATTGTTCGCTGTCACTGGGCGATTTGGCGCACATTGATAAATGATGCGCTAGAAGGAAAACTCAACTAGACGCGTCTCGACTCGATTCGACTTGATTCAACTTGATTCAACACGAATCGACTCGAGTCTCCTCATTCCCAACGCTAATTTTGTGTGACAAATTCCTCGAGCTACATGTCAATTCTTATGGATTGTCCTGCTTCCTTACTGTCTCCACTCAAGTGCCAGTACTTTGGGCCGGCTGTCTATTCAATTTGAGTGGCCCGCTGGGGAGTCGAGTCCCTGCCTTGATTGTGATTGTGGCACTTACTGTGGCACGCACTTAATGTCAGCTTGACATGCAACTGTGGCACTTGCTGGATTTACTTTGCTTTGTTATAGTCTCGACAGCTTATGCAAATCACATCCCCTCCCCATATTGTACATAAATACCAAAAATCTACAAATATTTATATCGCATATACATACACATACATATATTTCTTGATTAATGCTAATCTATTTTGTTTTTCGGTTTCTGTTTCCGTTTCTCTCCTTTGCAGGTTCCAAAATTAATGGTAATTTCATGCTGTCATTGCGCAAAAATCAACACGGCCCCAAAAGCGCCAGAACAAAGCATAAAGGTAGGTAATTAAAAGTCTATTAGGCTCAGCTCTGGGCTCAAGTAGCATAACTCGAGTTACCATCAAAATACTCATACTTTAAGCTTACAGTCTTAAAGAGGTGCGTAGCTGGAAATGAAGATGGGAATGGGAATGGAAATAGGAATGAGTGTTGTCTTCACTGATGTTGTGTCCTTGGCGAAAATGTTTGCCAATGAAAATAAATTGGCGAGACAAGTGAATAAGGCCAAGATAAACAGGGAGCTGGAGATGATAATGCAATTGGAGAGGGAAAAGAAGGGCGACTGACGCCGTTGAGGCAGCGCCAAAATTGAAAAGTTGTCCCCACCAACCAAAGGAACCCAATCAGATCTTGAGCTAATGTCGTACTTTACACAAGATTTAATTAATATCCACTCTCATTTGCATGCCAATGAATTTTACCATCGTAAGCTAAGCCTGACTAAAAGGTTTTTCTTATAGCATTGACAACGGCTTTAAAATCAAAGTAGAAAGCAGCCAAAAACAACCAACCAAACGAACCTAGTAATGAATTCATAGCGAACTGTGACGTAATGACTTTAATTTATATATAATCAACTGTCCTTTCAATTTAGGCTTTACTAAGGTTTAGATTTTCATTAAACATATATTTCAGTTTGAAATACTCCATCTCTGAGCTCTTAAAAGTTACGTTGGGTAAAATGGTAAATAAATATGCAAGAATCAAGATCATTGGATTCAGTCTCATACATTTTCTAATACTATTGAGTTCTCTCACAATGTCATAGGTTTCAAGTTAGAAAACCTTCATTCCCAATGTCAAGTGATTAGATCATCACTTTATATTGCAACAAAGTTCAACATCAATCGATCTTATAAAAGTAATAAACTTTATAGCTTTCTCTGCGCAAAATCAACGATCCTAAGTCTCGTATTTGAATAGGTCTTTCATTCAATTGGCTTGCTGAAGTTTTTTCATATGATTTATGAGCATCTTTAGACAAACGTTATTTGAATTGCAGGTTGATTTGGGAACCCGCCTTGTGAGGTTAGCGGTTAGTTGGTTAGCTCGTGCTATTGCACACCTGCTTCTTATCTGATTTGTCATGGAGGGGCGCTAATTAATTAGCTTTATGCGCATAATTAAATGTTAATCACGAAAAATAAAAATATAGAAATTTTTATTTGTTTTCGTCATGGTTGCACTTGCGTTTGCTGCTTGCTTATCCCAAAGATACAAAGATACTGCTGCCATTTTTGGCCATATAATGGGCAGAGCAATTACGTCTTTCGTCCGAGTTTGGGTCTCTCTGACTATGTTTGCCCAGTCGAAGTTCACTTGCTTGTGAACCTCATAATAATCATCATATTCATAATGATGAAGATAGTTTGGACAAATGTAGTCAGAGTTCGCAGTCGTCGCTCATCTGCCGGAAGTTTGGAGCATACGAAAAATATTTCAGGTAATTGATGCTCTGGCCCATTCAGTTTATTTTTGATTATTTGATGTTCATGGTTAGTTGGAGTTTTGTCGACTCTTAAATACTAATATAAACAAGAAAAAAAAGAGTAAAATTTCACATCAGTTGTTGGTTTTTTTTTATTTCTTACCTATTGTCATATTACGTTTTGTTTTCCGCAACTGTGGAAATTGTTGTAGCCATACTAAGATTGATTATACGTATTTTTGGTGGGATTATGCGATGTCAGCAGGAAATCACAGTCAGGCAGAGTCTCTGGTCGCGGTCAGTTTTTATTTTAATTATCAACGAGTCTTAAATATAATCGCATGATATCATCAATATTCGCATTACCATTACCATCACAGTTATTACTATCATTCACCCGAAAAGATAAAAATGAGATGAGAAAAAAACAACAAGCATTTAACCAATCTATTAGTAGAATCAAAACTGAACCCACATCAATTATGCAGAGAGCCAATGACAGCGCATACACAAATACACGTATCACACACACACACATACACACACATAACACACACACACATCACGCACACTCATTTTGAACGATTATTAACTTATTAATGTTTATATTGTTTATTAAATACACAAATGAATTAATGACAACTTTAAATCTGTGCACGAGTGTGAGTTGTTATCTGTTAAATGCATAATTTTTATATAAATACATACATGTACAGTCCACAAGCATATAACTAGTGTTTATTATTTTTTTCCGCTTTTTTGTCATTTATTTATTTATATTCATTTATATATTATTTTTATCATTGTATCGTTGATAGAGTTTATTTTTTCAATCGTTCGCTTTGTTAATTGCGTTAAGCCCAAGTCAATTATCAAATACACAAACCACAATGATGATCATTACCATCATCAGCATCAACGTCATGATGATGATTATAATGTTTAACAGTTGCCGGGTGGCTTCTACTACAGGAGGTGGAGAGGTCGTTGCCAGAGCCGACGGCTTGTTCAGATTTTTAATTATAATTTCATGACGTTAACGACTTGTTGGCCGTTTTTTTTTCTTTTCTTTCTTTATAATAGTTGTGCTATTGTTTGTTATTATTGTTGTTGTTGTTGTCGACGTTGACAAGGCGGCTTTTTATTCCAGTAGCTGACATCATAAGTTGACCAAAGCCATTCAATGTCTACATATGGACAATTGGCAAAGCTTTGCATGCCAAGGAGATTGCAAGATCCTAAATGGAACGAATCAACATACGATTAAGGTCGACTGAGATAACATGAAATATGCACGTATAAAGATGAGTCAAACAATGAGTAAATCATAGAGTCATCACCAAGTGAAGGAATTACAAATTCAGGAACTGGGTTAAATGTGGGAAAATACAACAGCAGTAAACAAAAAATGCTTAATTCAAGTACAAAACTTCAAATCGTAGAGACATTACTAAGTGAAGATCGACGAATTTCTTCAAATTACTGAGGGAATTTAAAATGCAAAAACTTGCTTTGATCACCGAAATTTTATTTGACAACAAATAAAAGAGATTTGCAAAGTTTCTCAATGGGTTTAAAACACAAAACAGTTTTACAATCAATTTTCTACCTTGGGGGAACTTGCTTCACATACAAAAACTACTTTAAAGACTTGTTCTTAAGTTTATGAATAATCAGATAGAGCGAGAAAGATATATACCCAGTCTTGGTTAAGGACGCAACGAAAATCAATCAAACAGCAAGTTAAGATAAAAATGAATAAAGCAAGGGGGAGAGAGAAACAGAGCCAAGTAACTGAACATGATCATGGGCAACAACCGAAGCTTAAGCCACAAATCTGCGCCGCAAATCAGTTTATGTTTTCGGATTTTTTATTTTCATTTTTTAAATTTGAAGTTTTTTGAACCCTAGAGACACAAGCGGAAGTCAGAGCACTTATGACTCATTTGATGGATAGACAATCTCCAGATAAAGCAAGGCTGCCTCAGCTCCGCTGCTTACAAGGGTCACAGCCTCACGAATAATGATAGATACAATTTACGAAGCTTCAAAACTGACTTGTGATGCTTTTCTCTTATTTCTCATAATTTTTTCATTATTATTATTTATTTTTTTCTTGTGCCTTTTAAGACAGACAAGACACAACTTCAGATATTTTTGGGTGTTTGCTCCTAAGCCAAAAACAAAATATAGAAATACGTTTTAAAAGATGATTGTACGAGTGTGTGTGGGGGAGGTGTGAGTATCGGAGAGGTGTGTGCATGTGTGTGTGGGCGTAATTTCCAGCCACTTCAACACTTCATTTAATAAATGTTGTAAACACGCACGAATTGAATTATTTATGCTTAGTTGTCATAAATTCATTTGGCAGGGTGGCCGACAGACAGACAGACAGACCGGCGGACGGACGGACAAATATCGACGCGAGGCCCACGCAGCTGAGGCAGCTGCCACACGGGGGAAAGAGGTGTGGATTGGGGGTCGAGGTGGAAGAAGAATCTGAATCTGAACTGATCTGCCGCTTTCCACGTTCTAGACAGACAGATGTGCGGCAATTAAGTGAGAGCCAAGGCATTGACTGACAATCGCACTCAAATGTCAGAGGCGCCTATTTTTAAGCTAACATGATTTATGAAGACAAGAGAGATGCAGACTGAGAATGAGACTGAGGCTGAGAAGTTTAGAAGTTTTTGTAATTGGAAAAATGCATTGCACAGTCAAAATGTTGGCAATTATATAATGCGCTCTGTTTATCGCTGACCCATTTCCCAGGGGCAAATGCCCAAAAGCAGCAGCAGTAGAATAGGGAAAAGGAAAAGCTCAAGAAGAAGATGGCCGAGTTGCAAAAGAGCGAGAAGAAGAAGTTGAGGAAGACAAACAGAGGCATTACCAAGGAAGGCACTGGGCTGAAAGGATGCCTCAAGAACACAAACAAAACGTCGTTGAAATGAAAATGAAAATGAAAATGAGAATGAAAATGGAATTAAGCACACAAGTTTTTGCCTAAGTATGCAGCAAACACATACATACATATGTTTATGTGTGTGTAAAACTTGTGGATATTTGTGTATGTGTTTCTTTAGCTGCCACTGCACTCTCGTAAGATACTTGCCACACACACATGCCCCAGACTGAGAGCGAAACGAAACGATGCGATGCGCAAACAAAAAGTTCAAGTATCCTAACAGTGTCTTATGAGTGCTTTGTCTGATTGTGAGTGCATATACATCTGAGTGTGTGAATAAGTGTTTAAACAGTTACACGACTTGCTCTTCTCTCAGCTGTTGTTGCTGTTAGTGCCAGTGCTAGCCTTGTTGCCATACCAAATTCACTTGCATTCTCATTGCGCCTTTGCCGCCTTTTGCTGCCCATTCAGACAAAAGCACAAGTTAAGTTAAGTCAAGTCAACTAAACTGGGCCGTTTATCTATATTGTTTTATTTTTTTTTTAAATACAGTCGAACTTCCGTAACTCGATTCAGCATTATCCAAAGAAAAGGTTCGAGTTATGAAGATATATCTAAGAATTAGACAGATTTTGAGTTATGGAAGCTCGACTGTATTTGCTTGACTTGACTTCTTATCAACCGCGCATTTCCTCACTGCACTTGCCTATTCATTTAGCTGCTTATCTTAATTTGTTAACCTACGTATTTAAATGGGCTTCAATCAATTTTGCAATTTGTAGAAAACACAAACAGAAAACTGTTGTCATCCAGTAAAATAAATGGAGCGCAATGAATGTTAATTTTTAGTAAACTACGGCAGATAGTGAATTAATCTTTAGTTATGTAAAAATAACCAGCTTTAGAACAGACCTTATATTTCATATAAGTTTAGTGCTCATTTAGATGCTGTAAAGATTCTTAAGTGCCATTTTCAATCAATTTTATATATATTTTATATTTTGATGTATAACTTTTCTGTTCTTTAGTCGAAACAAAATATTCTTTCTCTCTCTACTCCTGTGTCCATTAAGAATGGACAAAAAAAATGTGTATAAAAGTTGTATAAGTTGTATAAGAGCTTGAGCTTGAGACGCAGATCAAACGTTCTATTTAGTTTATTGATTTTTCGAATTAAAAAAAAAAAAAACTACAATTTTATAATCAATTTACTCTGATTAATTTTTGAGTCGCCTTTCTTGAGGCGATCCTCTTATTGTTCTTTGCTATTTCTGGTTCCTCTGGTACATAAGTAAGTATAACAATTGCTGCGGAGCTTGGAACAATGACAGTGGCTTCGTTGCAGACCAAGACAAAGGCAATCAACAGGCAGACACTAGAAGTAGAAGCTGCCACTGAAAGCAGCAGCAAATTAATCTCGCAGTGTGGCAACGTTTGAGAATGAGGCCGCCGGGAAGCATATGGCAATGCTGCGTGCCGACAGGGCTTTAATCATTGAAAGGGGAGGCCAGACAGACAGACATACTGACAGACAGACAGACAAGCTTGCCAGACGCCAGAGCCGCCTTAGCACGTCAGTCTGATCCACGTTTCCCGTTCCCCGTTCCCCCTTCTCTCTTTTCCCTTTTGTCCCGCTTCGCATTCCGTCCGTCTGTCTATCAGTCAACATGAATGTGTTTTGAATTATTGCGCTGTAAATTTAAAAAGGATGATGCGCCTGCCAGAGAGCGAACTCCTGGTGCTCAGCTCAGTTCAGTTCAGCTCTCAGCGTGGCCCTCGAAAAATGGCAAAACAAAAGGATATTGTGACAAGGATTTATTAGTATGTCCTCCGACAGGGAAGACGCACATGGTAGTGGGGTAGTCAGTCAAGTCTCGTCCTCGTCCTCGTCCATTGTCTTGTCGCTGCCCGTTGTCATTTATGAATTTCAGGGTTGATTTGAGGCACTACAAAAACATCTCGCTCTCTCTCTCTTTCACACTCGCTATCGCTATCGCTCGCCCTATCTCTGTCTCTGGCTCTCGGCCTTGTTGTAGGGTCAGACGAGTGTCAAAGCGCAATTATTGCTCATTGCAACGCTCACAGCTTCCGGTACAAGGACACAAACAGATCCTGCGTCCTTTCAACTTTGCAACTTATCCCAACACACAACTCGATTCGAGTCTCGTCTCAGCTGCGATTTATTGCATTCAATCTGTTTTCGAAAATATGTTCAAATCTTTGTCCCCCTCTTTAATTTACACTTAGCTTGTTGCACTTTGGTTTAATAACATAGAAAATGTTGACGGAGAAATTTGTAGTGAGAAATGTTTTGTTTCTGTTTCTGTTGTTTTCTGATGGAAGACTTATTTATTTATTTTTTTTTTATTTATTTATTTAATGTCAACTAAGAGCAGTTGAACAATTAGGTAAAAATTAAAGTATAAAGTATAATAAAAATAAAAATTATGCTAAATATTTATAGTTAAAATTTAATGTTAAACTGAAAATATGAAAATTAAATCAAAAGAAAAAAAAAAATTAGTATATTGAAAATTAAAGTTAAAATCTGGGGGTATTAAAATTATAAATGATCCAACATTCGTTGCAAGGATTGGGAAAACCCAGAAAAACCCAATCAGATCAAAAGTATTAGTAGTAATAGTAAATAATATTACAAATATTAGAAATTAGTAAGATTAGGGATTTCTAGAAAGGAAGAGGAAAAGGGAGGATTTCAAGGAGGGGAGAGAGAGTTTTGCAGAGATAACGTGATAAAGGCTATTATAGTATGTGCACAAAACACGAAGTGAACTGTGCAAAGCGTAATCAGTTGTGCATGTAGGTAAAGATAATGGCTGATAGTTCCTAGTGGCTCTACGGGGAACGGAAAAGGTAAGGCGTTCTAAAAGAAAACTAGAATCAATATTGCCATTAATTAATTTATGAGTCTTTTGAGTTGGAGACTTTTGAGTTCAGCTGGCAGTTAATTATGGCAATTTTGCGATCAGCTATAATGGATTCCGACAACTCTTTAACCAACAGAAATGATGCCAGCTTCAACTTCAACTTCAAAAAGGCCATTTGAGGCACGCGAGCTGCGTGTTGAGAGTTGAGAGTTGCGAGCTGTGTGTTGTGAGTTGCCCCCAATTATCCACTTTGGGGAGAAACCCCAAAAGGCAGCAAAAACATTTGACTAATTTATTTAATGGCCTGGTTATTGCACGAACACAGGCTGGCAATGGGAATCCAACCCCAACCCCAACCCCATTCCAACTTCATTTTGGAAGCTGCCTGCATTTACCAGGCATTGAATAATGGCCAAATCTGCTGCAAAAGTTTTATTGCACTTGCCAAATTAATTTGCCACAAAGTAGAAGGCGCCAACCTTGTTCTTGTTCTTGTTGTTCTTATTATTTGCCTGGCACTTTGCTAATGTGGACTACTTGGCAATGGCAATGGCAATGGAAATGGAAATGACATAGCAAGGGAAATGGAAATGAGTATAGTAAACAAATACAAAAAAACAAAACAACAAACATTTGAAAATGGTAGATGAAATCTGTTTTTTAGGGTGTCGCAACTGTTTTGTTGGGACCCAATGTGAACCTGGATGTGGAAAGGGCGACGACGAAGAAATGAATCTCCATCCGCTCTTAAATGTGCGTTCATTAATTTAATTTTCCATTATGCAGCGGCAAATGAAAAGTGTCATAAGACCATCGGACCATTGGACCCCACACAAAAACAAACCCATGACCATAAACAAAAGGCCACGAAAAAGGCGCTCAGAAAACAGAAAGCAGAAAACCAAAACCGAAACCAAAACGAAACGAAACGAAACAAAAATTAAAACGAAAACTGAAAGGTCTGAATGGCAGCACCTTTTATTTTAATATTTGGTCATTAAATACAGTTTCCAGTCTTACTAAGCCCAAGACGTTGAAAATGTCGAAAAAAGATCCATATCCGTATCCAAACCCAAAAATCTCATACCTCAAATCAGAGCAACTAAATGAGAGCACACGTGTGTGAGATACCCAGTTGGGAGATGGTAGAAAACAATGTAATAAATGTTTATACAATTTATTGGACTTATTCATAAAGAACTCCATAAACGATAAATGTATCTCTAATAGTGTACGTACATATATACATATGTATTTATTTAAGGATTAAGAAACATGTGATTGCATATAAAAAACATTTAACTTTAAACATAAAAATTGCCTATAGCAATACTCTTTTCAATCAATTTGTAAGTACAGGGTATAATAAATCCGAGCGACGACGCGATATTTCTGATTTTTCTTTTGTACGCACACCTATAAGGCGAGTTTTTGTTTTTATGATGACAGAGCAAAATGCCGAGAAAAATGCGTAAAGGAAAAACAAATCGTTGCACACGGCAGCAACAACAACAACACCACCAACAACAACAGCAATAACCTTTAACGCCCCAACAATTAAGGCTAAACGCTTTTATAACATTCATTTTGGGACGGGGCAGTCGAAAACTTTGGATTGTGGCAGGGAGTAGGGGGTAGGGGGCAGAGGGATGATGGGGTCCAAGAAGAGGGGTGGAAAGTCCTCAGATTAATGACACTGCGCGATTTTTACGATTGTTTCTTAAGTTACCAAAGAAAAAACAAGTTACGACGCAATGCTCTGTTTTATTTTTTTTCCTTTTCTTTGGTGATGTTTTTTTTTTTTTTGGTTTTTCGGTTTTTTTGCATGGAAATTTATGAAATTTTACCTTTTGGCCAAGCAATTTGCTCCATTTACATTCTTTATTAGCCGACGCCAAGTTAGCGGGGCTAAAAAGTTTTTCTCTCTTTATTTTCGTTTGGTGTGTGCTTTGTTGGCCAAAGAATTTCATCATCGTATGCAAGTTACATAAAATCGCCATACAAAAGATTAAACCGACCAAAAGGCGGGGCCTTACAAAGTTTTCATTCTTCTCAGGTAACTGGTGAGGGACGGAAAGGAGGTGAGTCAAATGAGGAATGAGACCGATGCTTGACACATGGCTAGAGTCAAAATGGGGAAATGGAATATGGGAAGTGGAAAATGGAAAATAGGAATGCAAACTTTGTCAATTTGTGGGTCACATATAAATTCTGTGGCATACAAATAAGATCTGGCAATAGAGTTACATTTGGGGACACAAAAGAAAGAAAATGGAATGAAACTACATAATTAAATATATAATTGAATGGAAAATATTGTGCCCCATTTGAAGATTCGACTTAAGTCAAAAATTGCGTTAACGAACCAAATTTACAATTTAATTAAAGTAATGACAAAAAGTAAAACTCCAACTCGAGAATATAAGAGTGCTAGTATCTATGGAAGATGAAAGCATTTTATGGTATACGTAAAATTAGTTAATTTTTGACTTGGAGACCAAACCGAGTCAGCTGATCAATAATTACAAATCGGTTATTTTGCTTGTATAAAAATATAAAGTGTATGAATTTTGAAGTCAATAATCGGAAGAACTTAACTTAATTTCAGTTTAAGAAAAGCATGAAAACAATTGACACTATATAATTTATTTAGCATAAAATAATTGACGATTTAAATTATTGAGTTCGCCGAATTATTGCTATAATTAAAAATACAGGGTGGGTCAATTAAAGTTGACCCATTTGAAAGCGATACAACTTTTGACAAGTTTTGGAGCTGACAGATCGAAAGTGTCGTTTGAAGACAATTTATACTCGTACCACGTAATCGTGGTGATTTTGACTGGCCACCGAGATCAAAAAGCTAAAAAGCCAGCAACCTTAGCTCCACTGAAAGTACTGAAAGTCAACATTCGGTAGAAAATTCCGAAAAGATTGTATTTTGCCGTCAAAGTAAAGGTGCACAATTACGCGATATCTTTTTCAAATATTAGCTGGAATAAATCTCCTTGGACCAAAATAAATGGACAATAAAATTGAGGTTCTTATTTTATTTTTTATTTTTAGAAACAGATGGTTCAACTTTAAATGGCCTACCCTGTATTTATATGATGTGTCGTACAATGGTTTTCCTAAAATGAGGTCTGCTCAGCACCATATTCAACCCATGGTCTCGATTCTGGTTAAGACATACTCATATTGCTATTATGCCAGAAGATTTGCGGTCTCTGTCTAACTCGAAACTGATTGCATTATTGTGGCATTTTAAGCGTATACTAGAAATGCATTCTTTAACTATGTATTTATTATGACCAACACCAGGCAATGTCATCCTGCCATCAGCGTCTCTTACTCCTCTCGTTCTTCAACTCGTTCCAGCCACATGGAGAATTTAATAAATTCATCATCTTTCATTTAGTTGCTGCATCCAAGTCAGTTGCATTGCTGTCCCTTATGGAAACGAAAGAAAGCGGGCTGCCAGAGGAGGAAAAGTAGGAAAATTATATAAATGCATGTACTAGTATAAAGAAGGGAAATCATAAGAAGAAAAGAAATATCAAAAAAAATATATATATTTCTGGAAAAAAATCTCGCAGACAACGTGCACTAAAGATGCGAACACAGAGTCAAAAGCATGGCGGCGGCCGGGGAGGGGGGCGTGGCAGCGACGTCGGCATTGGAGTTGCCCAAAAAAGCAAAAGCAAAATCGTGACTGTCATTTCAACGAAGCGAAGTTATTTTTCATGACAAAGCAGCCGAGGACTTCTCTTTCGCTCTCTCTCATTTTGCGAAGCAACCAGACAGACAGACAGACAAGCTAGCGGTAAAGCAGATAATGGCAACAGAGGACAGTAGCGGTGGGGTGGGGGGAGTCATCGCTGGGAAGAGGAAGAGAATGATAGATGCACACCGGCAAATGGGGCGGGTGAAAGAGAGCAACCAGGAGAAGAAGAAGCAGAAGATGGCAGGCTGAGGCATTCCAGCGTTAAAATACCTTTTACTGGCACATTACCAGCAACGCGAGTTGCCCAATAGACTCCCCCCCCCCTTTTCGACAGTCACCCTTTACACCCCCTTGCAACACCCTTCGCCCTTAGACGAGCCACCGAAAAAAAAAAAAAAAACCAAAGTTAACTCAACGTAACTGCAGCGCTGCTAACGTCGACGTCGAAGGCGCTGCGTTTTTCATGAAATTATTACGACTTTGGAAATGGGGTCGTACAAAATGTAGTTATGTTCCGTTCAGAGAGAGAGAGAGTCGGAGAGAGCGAGAGCGCACGAGAGAGCCTCCTGTTCGTCGTGCGTTTTAGTTTATTGTTGAAAATTTCTTGATTGTATCTGCGGCCAATGTTTGGAAATTGGTTAAAGTTGAAGCCAAAATGCAAGTTGACAAGCTCTCTCTCTCTCTCTCTCTCAATCTATTTCTCTCACTGTGTGTGATAGAGAGCCTTTAAATACGACAATGTAACACTTCAATCCTAGTATTTGAGAGTGCTAGTACTTATATTTAGAAGATATACGTTTTTTTGTAAGCACATATATCCACTTAATTTTCGACTTATAATTTCTGAATATGCAAGTCAGACTGATCAATATGAAGCCTGAACGAGGCAGAGAGAGAAAGAGAGAGTTAGAAACATTCCCAGGCATTTCTTAAATTTCATAGCTGTAGAATTGAAGTAAACGCTGACGTTAATGCTGGGACTGACCCACAAAAATTGAAACCAAAATTGAAAATAAAATATGTTTATAAAAAAAGCGTCACATGGACTGTCTGTCTGTCTGTCTAGTCACTGTCGAGATCTTTGTCGCAAGCTCGTAAAGATCGCATTAAAATGCCATAAAAAGCGAGACATTACTTTTATTTTTTATAGTATACCTCTGTATACTATATACAGAAATATTTCCGTTTTTTTTTCACTTTTCGTTTGAATTTATTTGGTTTTTTTTTTTTTTTTGTCACTGTCTCGGCTTTCTCGCGTCTCTCGCTAATGAAGTTTTTGTCCGCCATCAGGCATCCAGTCATTTCGTCGTTATGACCACCATCATCATCATCAGCATTGAGAATCTAATAAGCGTGAAATAATTGACATTTAAGCAAAGCGCACGCACATAGACAATGGGAAGACAAGACCACAGACCGCTGGACAAGTCAAGTCCATCCATCCATCCCATACCCACAATCATGCACACACACTCTCTTCTCTCCCTGCCCGAATACTGCTTCGCTTTGTAGGCCAACTTGGTCGCGATGGAGCCCAAGACCAAGACGTAGACCAAGTCGAAGACCAAGACGATAAGTCGAGAATCATGACAGATGACCGCACGTACTCACTACAGAGTACATTTTACGTCTCACGAACGAAACGCAGTCGAAACTTGTATAAGAAATGTAGATATGGACAGAGAGGGAGAGATATAGAGATAGAGAGAGAGTAAGAGAGGGAAAGAGTCAGCAACTGAGATGGAGGCAGACTGCGATTCTTTGGGGCTACGTTTCTGGGTCATGAACCAAAAATGTAAAATAATGAGTTGGTTTTATAAAAATGTCGTCGTTCCCTTCAGATTCCATTCCCATTTGTGGTTGTTGTTGTTGTTGCTATTTTCTAAATCTATTTTTTTGAGGTCTTGTCGATTTGCCAAACTGTTATTTTTTTTTGTTACTTTCTGACATTTAAACTGGCGAGTGGCACCTGTGCGTGGGTGGATCGGGTGAATTGGGGGTAGATAGTAGGCTAGAGTGGGGCACATGAAACATCTGTCAATGCGACACGTGATGTGTTTGCCAAATTTTGCACACCCGCAAATTGTCGTGTAAAGCGTGATAGTTGGGTGCCAAGGTAATCGGATTAGATGCACAAATGATAGAGCTGACTTGTACATAAAAAAGTAGAGGCTAAAAAACACAAATGACACTAATAGGCAACATTATTTATTTTCCAGTTCTGTCGGTTTATTCAAGTTTTTCCAAAAGAAGATCATAACGGAAAATGGCTCGCAGCCTCAGAAATGCAAATAATTTAGATTCACTGTTGGAAAGTATTTTAGTTCTGTTTGATTACCTTTTTTTGATATTACAAACCGAATTAATTGTTGAACAATTATGTTGCTTTCTTGTTTTTGAATTTCTTTATTTGTCTTTGAAGAAGAACTGCAATAAAAATGATTTATTATATGTTCTACACATCTACAAATATGACACTTCATATTCTTTGATATTGTGATATATTTTAACAAAACACTTCATAGCCTTAAGCTTATGTAATTTCTTTAGCTTTTTTGCATAACAGTTTCAGTCTCTTGTAGAATACATGCCCTCATAAGAATAAAATACCAAAATATTCCCAGCTCGTTTCTAAGCTCCTCAATCTCATACGCAACTCTCTTTTCTCATTGACGCTTTTTTCTCTTCTCATTGCAGTCAACGCCGCCATCAATGACCTCGACTAACTCGTAAATGGTAAGTGCAAAATTGTCTGTAAAATGCATTTTAAACTCACAACCAGAACCAAAGGGGCAACGCATCCCCACACCACGCCTCCAAAATGTGTGTAGCTCCCGTTCAGCTTGCCTAAAGAATAAACACCCTCATTGTGTGCTCGCCCTTGCCCTCGACCTTAACATCTACATCTATGTACGTACATATGTATGCATGTATGTCTGTATGAGACGAATGGTCACGCCCAACGCCTCGTAATGCGGCGCCAACTAAATTGCTTTGCAGCTCAATGTCGGGGCAGCTTTACCTATAAACCAAAATGAATGACTAAACGAGCGCCCATCCTCGCTCCATCCCTTTCTCCCTCCCCCTTCTCCCTCCCCCTTCTCCGCCTCTTCGCCCGCCCGCTGTGTGGTTAGGAGAAAGAGGAGGCGGAGGAGGAAGGGGAAACATGGAAGTGCAGAGACTGCAATATAAACGGCTGTGAATGCAAATAGCTGCGATGAGAGAGCGTAGACAGATGTTGCGATGCTGATGCGAGTATATGCAAAAATCTCATGCTGACTGCAACCTCGTCATCGTCATCGCCATCGCCATCAATAGCAGCAACAACAGCAACAGTACACAGAAAAAAATCCGTGACAAGTTCGGTAATCCCGACTTTTCTTAAAACAAGTACTTTATTTAATTCCTTCTCTGTTTTTTAATCCTTCTCGGCAAATATTTTGATCAGAGCTTTCAGTTAAATAACTGTGTACAAATTGATCATAGATTCAAGAAATGAATTCAAGTTATTCATATCATCAATATAAGCTAGAAAAAACAAACTAGGATGACGGCTCTATATTGGAATAAATTAAATTTTTCTATATTTTTGTCCATTTTCTTAAAAATTGACTTCCAAAATGGACCTTTTGTATTCAAATGAATACACTAAGTACTATAAGATAGTAAGATTGTAACATAACCATTTTAATACATAGAAATATTATATAAAAAAAAACAACATAAATATGTTATGAAACAAAATGTTGCATGCGCCACGTTCGGTTCGACACATGGGTTCACGGCGTTTGCTAAAGAACCATAAACTTTTTTGACTTCAATAAGTTATTTTTGCATTCTATTATTCTCAGCTTTCTTAAAGATATTGAATTTTGTGTGCTTTATTATGCATAGTTCGGTGAAAATTACAAATGAAATGGAAAATTTAAAAGTAACTTCCATTTTGTGTAGCGTGCACTATAACATATTCTGAACAATTATTTCACAAAAAGTAACCATTCGATAGAACACTTAAATCTCTCTATACACTAAACTAAAGTTGAAGGTACATCTTTCAAAACCCCAAAAACGTACAAATGTTACGTGCTCATATATCCGCTAAAAAGTTAAAGATCCATAATTTAATGATTGTCCCTCAAGGAACAGATTTTAAATTTAATAATCAAAAACAATTTATCTGCATATTGTGATAATTTAACAATAATCAAAAATTTTAAACTTGAATCTAAGCATGAATGTATTTTTGTCCAGTGTCGTAACAGTAGCAAAAGTCGCCGGAAAATGCAATCGCATCAGGCGGTCATATAATAGCCGGGTTAAGGGAAGCTCTCATGGCAGAACACGAGCCAGCAGACATCGCTGATTCTGCAGCTGCATGAAACGCTGGCCACAGTCAACGTCATCATTATCATCATCATGATCATGATCATGTTCAGTTTCATCATGTGAAACTCTAAATGAAACATTTTGTTTTCCCCCATTAACTTTGACCACGCGTTAAATCCTCACCCAGAGCAATTGGCCTGATTTTTTTTATTAGAACGTTCCAACAGTGTTGCAATAGTGGCAGTTGCAGTGGAAGGGAAAGGGGAACGTGATGAATCAATCCTTACCGAACGTAGTCTCATTTTGCGTTTTCCACTTCATTCAGAGAGAGAAAGAGAAGAGAAACTGAATAGACATTGTAAGCAAAATGCAATTGCCTTCACATTACGCCATCTGCCGGCAACTAAATGAGTTAAACAGGCCCGATAACGGAAAACATAGCACCCGGTATAGCAGTCAGAAAATTAACAAATTAACTCCACCCCCTAACGCAATTATCAAAAGCCTTGTGCATTGCGAGGAACTGAGCTTTGTGCTCAGCATGAGAAAAGCTCGTTAGTTTCAATCTGTGCAATACTATTTTGAAGCCAGTGCTAGTTGCGTTTTAAATTTCAAATTTAAGCAAACTATAAGGCATATTTTATGGTGAATTGAAACAACTTCATATGGGAGCTTTTATATTTTCATGCAACTAAGCATTGGATTCGTCTCGATCTCAGTGTTAGGCTCGTGCTAATAAAGTTAGCTTTAAATATAAGTGCTTGAAACCTTTTTAATACATTTGCTTAAAATCTTAGCCAACAAACTTACTGATAATATAATGTAAAATGTATTAAAATTAGTATCGTATTCAAAACTGTCTCTCAGTAAAAATGTATGGGCTATGAAACGTAAGGAAGTAAATGTAGAATTTAACGTCAATTAAATAATATTTAACTGTATGCCTTTACCTTTTAATAATATTTCAATAAGATGTCAGATTCATAAATATGTGTATATGTAAATTACATTACAAATAAAAATCAGTATCAAGTTCTTAACTAAAAATTTGTACGTATGCACTTAAGAACATTTCTAAGCAAGTGTCATTTAGAGTTTTGCAACAATAAATTATGTATACTTTGTTTAAAGTAGTCTGAGTAAAATTGTCTGTTAATTAGCGTCTGCCGCAATTTCCCTTTTCTGGCTGCATTTGCAGTCACTGTCAGTATTGCTGTTGCTACTATTGTTGTTTTAGTCATATTTGCTCAACAGATAAATACACATACCAGGGCCATAAACATCTTACGTTGACGTCTTTAATATGCAATAAGCTGCGCTGTTTTTATTTACACAGCTCAACAAATTCCAATGATTTTTTTATAACTCATTGGCACTACACAAATGCCTCGTTGACTTGCGACGCATTTTAAATCATGACATAAACACTTTCGCACTTTGGCGAAAAAAACATCCCAGGGGGCTAAGCGTGATATTTAAATAAGCCACTTATCGAGCGAAACTTTGGCCAATATGGTTTAAATGATGGCTTTTTTGGGACCAGGGACAGTCAATTAAGAGATTCAAATTAAATTTGATAACTGATATTTGATAACTGACAACTGATACTTATGTGTGGCAAGCAATTAGCAAAGCAGCCAAGCAACCACTTGAATCTAGAATAGATACAAACAAGAGTACAATTGAGCTAAAGTAAAAATAAGAAAATTATCTAATCGGCTTTGCAGCAAAAGTCTTCCCAGACCCTTCCCTATTGCCATATCCCTAGATAAATATTGTCGCAAGCTGTCAACAACTAAGAAGACGACAACGTCGTTCATCGTTCACCGTCGGTTGTTTTATGTCCAAGTTATCAGAACGGTAGAAAGACACTTTGCTGTAAACCGAACTGTGCAATTATTTGCACAACTAATAATTCACTTTAGTGTTTCAGTCAGTGTAAATATTTGCAAAGCTCTGAGCTCTGTCCGCCTGTCTTCCTGTCTGTCTCTCCACTGCATAATGCAGCATGGCTGTTGCCAAAGCTTATCACAGAGACAAGAACGCTGCGTTCTCTACTAAATAATTAGAAGCACAACGTCCCCACCCCCCACCAAATTTTGTATCCCTTATTTTTATGTGCATTTTAAATTGTCACTAACATGAGTTCATACCAAAACAAAAAGTAACTAGTCAAACAAAATCTATTGACAACGTGTCGAGGTTGTGATACACTTTCGGTTTGAAAGATACTTGAGACTTTTTCTGAACAAGAAAAAAAATGTATCTTAACTTTTAATTGATTTTTATGAGAAGAAATAGGTTCGTCAATATCTTGAATGAGTTACACAATTTGTTACTAAATTTGAATACTCACTGCAGGGTATATAAAAATTAAAGGAAAATATGCAAACAATGCACAACTGTTTTTTGTGCCAGCTCACACTGTGAACACACAGTTCATATTACTCAGATCTCAGATCTTGGATCTTGGCATGCAAGTCATGCATTGCATGTTTTGGTGAGGCCAAGCTGGGATAGGGGGATAGAGAAGGGGGAGGAGGCGAAGGAGGAGGTTGATGTCTTGGGCTTTGTACTAAGACGTTTATTATTGGGGTCTTCCCACATATGCACGTGTCTCGCATATGCTGTCTAACACACTGTATATGTATATGTATGTATGTATGTATGTTTCGGATTTAAAATGTCAACATCAATGTTGGCTAGAAGAACTCCATAAGCTGCTTATGTCTGTTCGCAGTTTGCCCGTTTTGGGAGCTGCGACGGCCTTGAGAATCTTTTTTTTTTTTCGACTTGTTTATTGCTTTGGCTAAGCGTTCAATTTCTGACAATGAGCACAAATTGAACGAACACTGTTGTAGCCATTGATAGTAGGTTTTCCCTTGATGACTTGCCGACATTTCAAGCTGACGCTGAGAACTGACTAACAAAAATAGAATATACTCGTACATACTCAAAAAATCACTGCTTACTCATCATTCTATTCAATATCAGTTGTTCCCAGCTCATGCATTTCAATTAAGCTTTGATTCAATTCAATTTCAACAATTTACTCATCCTCAAAATAAACAAATTACTTGGCATTTCATGTGAAAAATTGCTTAAAATCTTAGTTTATTTGTTCAGTTTCAAACAATTATTTGAATTAATTTTATTATCAAAATCTATGCATTTTATTGAGTTTTTGTTTCAATTTTAATCATTGCATAACGATTCACCTATCGTTTAATTTGAAATACATCTTGAGTGTATTTTAATAAATTTTTGTTTCATTTTCAACAGTTGTCTTTAAGCCATTGATTATCCTTCACATTTGTTATTTGTCGCAACGAAGCAGATCTTCAAAAGAAATCTGTGCTAACTGTTCCGCTTGATTGCCACTTTCAATCAGCGGTCTTCGACTCTTTCAATCAGTTTAAGAGCAGGCGTGGTCGCCGATTTGCTCGTCATTCACCTTGGAAATCTTGAAATGCACATTGAAGCGGAAAAACCAGTAATTAAATGGCTTCACTTGTACGCTTTGTTTTTCTACTTCTTTATCTCTCTCTCTCTCTCTCTCTATCCCATTCTCTCTAAAAAAAAAATGAAAATATGAAAAAATGCTGCTCCCGCCTTTTTATTTAGTTGTTCGCTTTGTTGTTTTTGTTTCTTGTGTCGCCAGACGACAACCTCAAAACACAACCAGACAAACACTAGCCCGTCCAATTTGTAATTGAAACTTTCATTTTCATTTTTTCCACTTTTCGTTTTTGTTCACAATTTTTAAGTTGTAATGAAAAACCGGCGTCTACCGACAGACGGACGGACAGACAATTGCTCAAGATCTGTGAATGTACATTTACTCGGCTAGTTCAGTCAGTTAGCAGTTGACATTGCTAGCTGTGAGCACAAAAATCCCCACTCCGATGTTGATAATTTTTAAATACCCTGTTGCCATAAATTAAAGCAGGGTGTGTAATTAAAGGAGGGTCCTCGAATAATAGAAATTTATAGAAACTGTTTTACATGGCTATTTTTATGCCCGTTACTTAAAAAATAATTTAAAGGCTATATTGTATTCGTTTAAACGAATGTAACAGGGAGAAGGAAGCATCTCCGACCCTATAAAGTTAATGATTCATCAACAGCCGAGTCGATACAGCCATGTCCGTCTGTCCGTTATCTACTATTATAAGCTATCATCCCACTTAATTGCAACAAGATTGAACAATCAGAACGGTAGTAATGGCTGATTTCGGTTTCAAGTCATGTGAGTGCCTCAAAGCATGCAATAAAAATATTTTAAATTTATTTAAATAAGTGACGGGTGTCCTAAAGTCGGGAGCTCGACTATAGCCTTTCCCACTAGCTTTCATTAGTTTTCTGAGAACTAGATAGCTGACCTCCCTCAAAAAAAAAGGATATTTGTTAGTCGTACAAACCTTCATTATTGTTAATATTACTTTTATTTTTTTTTTTAGTTTTGCTACATTTTATTGACACGCGAATGTCAACAACAGCAACAGGAGTAATAAACGTAAAATGTACAAATTGCAATTATGTTGAAATTCAACAAAAGACAATGACTGTGACAGTAGTCAAAGCTTTGTCGCATAACCAAGTCTTTTTTTTTATTTGGAAATTGCAATTGGAATTGCAAATGAAATTGAAACTGATGTTGAAGTGAAAATTGAGGATGGAAAAGTGAACATTTTCATGACATTTTTATGAAAAATACCATCATAATTTGTATGTTAATTGAACGAAAAGTGAATGTATGGCAAATGCGTTGAGATTAAATTAAAAAGCGGATGAATTGAAATAAATCTTAAATAGTTAAATAAAAATAAGAGCTATACGAGTAAATTGCCTGACTGAAATAGACAGAGAGTGGAAAATTCTAATTGCGTTTCATTCGAATATATGTATAAATTTTAAGTATTTCTGTATTTGATATTTGATTGAAATTAAGCTGACAAATTGCTTGAAAATTAATATATTTGGTACTGCGATTTAATTGAGATTAGCCTCCACTTTCTTATGATGGGAATCGATGATGTGAATTATGCTCAGCTCAACTGTCTTTTGTATGTTGTGTTTTCATTGTTTCACCTGTTTTTCCTTCCCTATCTACAATATGTATACATATCTCACCTGCTGTCTCTTTCCTTGTGGCTCTTCAAGTGTCAAACGTTAAGACGAGTAAACAAATTGGCTTGAAATTTGATGAGTTTATGGCGCTTCCGTTGTGTCTCGCAAGGGTGCAAAACGTTGTGCAACAACACAAAAGATTCAACAGGGAAAGGATGGGGTGCAGGGGAAGGGGTCGGGAACGGCAGCAACGGTGTCTAATGAATGACATGCCATCCTAAAGAATGACATGAGACAGCGTTGCCAGCTGCCAGTTAGCGGCTGTTACCTGTGTGCAAATCAATGGCTCAACTTGAACAAATGATGAAATACGATATTTGGCCGCATGGCCAACGTGGTAGTCTATGTTGTTGTTGTTGCTGTTGTTGCTGTTGCTGGTGTTGCTGACGTTGATGTTGCTGTTGCTGTTGCCGTTGGCTGCGGCAACAGAAATAGTCCAACCATAAAGTGCAGTTAGTGTAAACGAAACCCTCAGCCCCAAAACATAACTAACGGGGCCAATAGCAGCTCTTGGCCAACAGGCAGACGGATTGGATTTAACAGGAGAAGCCGAAGCAGAAGCAGAAAGAGATGAAGACAAAAATAAAAAAGGTCCACTGTACAGTGGACATGTCAACTTAAGCTTGTCGGGCGTCAGAAAGAAAATTAAATACAATAAATAACGCATACGCTGCATAAGCCAACGAATGTCGAGCTATATGTATGTAGGCAAGCTCAATGATAAAAATTGCCCGTAAATGAACAAAAAATAATTAAAAATGCATTTTTCATTAAGGCATTAAAATGCACACATACACACACACACACACACAGATAGAATGAGAGACAGAGAGAAAGAGGGGGAGGGAGGTAGACAGACACACACACACACACACACATTTAAATATATATATATAAATTTATAGGCAAACAATCAGACATTCACAGAGATACCGGCAGCCATTCATTTAATTCATTTATCTTGGGGGTTTGGCCCCGACCAGTTCATTGATTACGAGTACAACGACAACGCCTGCTGCTGTCCAGCACAGAGGGTACACACACATACTATACAAAGTATACAGGGTATACAGGACATTACGCCCTGAAGCACTCTGGCCGCTTTTATGTCATTTGGAAATTATCATTAAAGCAAAAACAAGGGCAAGAGGAGGAAGAACTATAGCACAGATATGACCACTTCATTTTGCAAACAACAAACAGCAACAACAACAAGCACAATAATGGCACCAACAACAACTTCAACAACAACTAGAGGCTTGCGGCGCGTGACGGTCATTGAAACAATGCGCGAAAAAACGCGTGTAATTAAAACAATAAAAGGCAGCAACAACAACACCAACAACAACAAACAAAAAAAAAACGAGAGAAAAAAAACCGGCAACAGCAAAATGTTCAGTTAAGTTTTAATTTTCACAAGTGTGAAAAATACTATTGAAAAGGCCGCACACAAAGCGCGCCTCGGCAACGAGCCATTTCCGCTTGGCAGCGATAAAAAAAAATACAAAAAATTAAAAAAAAAAAAGAACTCTGAATGAAAAGCTATAGGAAAATGAAGAAACAACAACCCAACGACACGAAGAGAATTTTTCGCTCTTGATTGTGGTCAGCGTGCTAAATTATATGCTTGTCTTGAGTCGAGTCGACCCGACTTGTTCCTATAATATACATAGTATGTACTTATATAGACACACAACATACTAGTAACGCAGCTTTGACGGGAGCTTAAGAAATCTGACACAAATTCCTGCACACGATCAATCGCGTCAATGTTTCAATGTGGCAACAAAAAGAAAAACAAAAACAAAACACGGCCAAGTTGTCACCATCAGCGTCAGCGTTGAAGGAAATGGAATTCAGGTAGAATTTATAGTTGCAATTTAAATTGAATGACGCTTGAACTTAAGACAATTTAATATGGAAGCTTTGGTACATTTGAAATTATGCAATAGTTGATTTGAAATGGAAATTGTTAGCAAGTTTAAATACAATGGAAATGATAATGAATTTAATTAGAATTGGTAAACAAATTGTTTTGATTATTTCTTTAGTATTTGAATCGTAATGTGTTCAGTAAGAAAAATCTTATGAAATTGAAAATTAATTGTTGACCAGTATAATGGAAAGTTAAACGTTAGTTGAATTTAATTTTATTCAACTTGGTTGCAATATATAATAGTCAATATCTTCTTTTAAGCAACCAAATCGGAAGTAAAATAAAAGGTAATAACGTCTGTAAACTGTTAACATGACAACGATTAAGTTTATAAAATCATATAAAACGATCACTTTGAATTAAATAAATGTCTAAATTAGTACAGCTTTATAGTAAAACATTGCATTGAATTCCATTGAATTGTAGCTAAATAAAGCAAACATTACGTTGGCTCAAACGGATTGTCATTCAATTGAAATTGAATTGATTTGACTTTGTAGAATTGAACATTGAATAACTTAACGAATACTAGCCAAATAGTGGGAGTAAATTACATGATGCAGTTTTGCGGCAAAAACGGAATTGAGATTGGCAAAAAGTGAATGGCTTTTTTGGCCAAAAGCCGTTGATTGTTTCTAAGCTGCCGAATGAAAGAGAAATGCGGGCAACACTTTTTTCATTTGTGCTTTTTTTTTGTTGGCCATATTTGTTGGCTGATTTGCGAGTCATTTTAGCTGGCATCTTCGCGGGTCGCGTTCCGCATTGTTCCGCTTATGCAATAAGCTTCGATCCCAATTCCCAATCCCAATCCCGTGACAATGATGTGTCACATTGTGGAGACTGTGACTGTGACTCCAGTTGTGGCTTCCACTTCATTCAACATTGTCTGTCTGCGACTTTGTCGTCGTAACTGTAACTGCAAATCGGAAATGAACAAATGGCAGAAATCAATTTTCATTTGCTTGACGAGCAGCAGCAGCGATGACTGCAGTTGTTAGTGCTGTTGTTGTTGTTGTTGTTTTGTTGTCGTTGCTGGTGTTGCTTGCGTTGTTGTTTCTGGTGTTGTTCAAGCAAAGTGAAGTAATCACAGTAAACAGTAAAGTAAATAAATAAATTGATGAACATCGCTCTTCTTCTTCTTTTTGTTGAAGGCAACACAAAAAATATACATTTATATAAAAAGAAAAAAAATCCAATACAAGCTGAAGAAATGCCAATCATGCGCAATAATAACAACAACAAAAAAGATGATGATGCTGATGATGCGACGAGAAGACAAGAAGGGAGATGAAGCCAAAGATGTTAGAGGCAACATGTCGAAAATCAATTTAATGCAGTGCAATCAAAAGTTGAAATTGAACACTGTGCGGGCAGCAAAGTTGAAAGTGCTGAGAGTGCAACAGCAACAACAACAACAACAACAAAAAGCAAACAAACAACAGTTACAACCTCTAGCAATTGCTTTGATTAGTTGCATAAATGCGGCAGAGACTGTAACAGAACAAACAGTTAAGGGAGGCGAAGAAGAGTAGAATCGCAACACAACGAAATCACATTGCGATAATTAATAAATTTACAATTTTTAATTAGTGTTTATTTCAATTTAAAAATTTACTCAATTCAATTAAACTCTTTCAATTTGAAGTCAAACTGAAATATAAATCACACTTTGCATGACAATCTCATAGGCACAATTCAATGATAATTGCTGATTAGACTCATTCAAATTGATTTCAACCTTAAACAATCTTTCGAGTAACATTTGTTAATTTAATTCAATTTAAATTGTTTTCGCTTCAAAATGCTTTCAATTTAGTTGATTCACAAAATATATTTTTGAGCTCAAAACAAGTGCATTAAAATACAGTTTGATTTTTGGTTCGTTTTAATTTGAGAGTGGCGCATATTGAATAATTTACAAGACATTACATTCTCTATTGGCCAAGCAAACCTCTTTATGTGTGTGTGTGTGCGTGTGTGTGAGTGTGTCTGTGTGATAATCTGTCACAAATTTGCATAAACACGCCATTATATGCGATTAACATAAGCATATACACGAGTCTCATACATGGTCTCTGTCCACATGGTTGACCGCACCAACGCCACCTTCACTTTCAACACACGCTGTTTTGTTTTCTATTTTTTTTCTCATTTTTTGGAAAATTGTGTCAACAATTTGTTGGCCGCGTTGTTGGTTAAACGAGCCGCAAAAAGAAAAAAAAAACATAAATATATAATCTGTGAACATACGAGTGTGCATCTGAATTTCCGGCTATCTGAGTTGAATGCGATTCAAGTGGGCAGATTGGGAAATGCAAATGGCTGAGCTATTCCCACATTTTGCCACGCCTCAAGTGGCAAGTGGCAGTTAGTGCAATATCTTCACCCATTTGGCAAATAAATCATACTTACTATAACAAACAAAGAGACAAGCAATTATATTAAATTAAAACGAATTGAACTGAACTGGGACAGTTGAACGAGTTAAAGTCAATTGAACGTTGACTTTTGTGCGTGCTTCAAACTAATTAATAATAAAAACAACTAGTAATAATCATGCGACGAGTGACTGGCTGGCTTATACCCTGTACTTAAAAGTTAAATTACATTAAAGGATGTACAATATAAAAGGATTGTAAGTTACTCTTATTGAAACCTATCAACCTTTATGCCTGCCCTTATACCCTTTAAGCGAAATGTTTTCAGTTTTAGATTCGCATGATTAATGACATGAAAGTTGCACGACCTTTTCGGGGTCTATTCCCGTTACATTTGATCCCATACAGCTTCAGTGTGGTTAACGTTGCGTATGAGTAATCGCTGAACGATTTCCGGAAATTGCCGTGCGACATTTATTTATTTTGCTGATGCTGATGCCGTTGTCACTATGTATTGTCGTTGTTGTTGTTGCATATGTGTTTATTTTTGGTCAAATTAGCAATTAATCGAAATAAATTAACACATTTAAAGTTCGATCGGCTGAGTTCGAACCGTGCATGGAACGAGAACGGCGCTGATTGCCTCCGCCCCGTCCCCGTCCTCGTCGCTAAAATGATAATAATATGCTAATGCCGCCCGCAGCTTCTGATTTATACACACACCACGGCTTTCAAAAAAAAAAATAAAAATTTAAATATCGCGAATACATTTCGTCAACGAAAGCAGGCTCGAAAACAAAACAACCATCAAACGATATGTAAATATAAAAATTCCGAATTATTTGGACTGAAGAATGAGTCATGTGTCTGATGCTTGGATGTCTGTTAATCTGCTCAGGGAATTACGTATCGTTTTCATCATCATTAATCAGCAATAAGCGCGAGAAACTTATTTGTTCGATACTGATAGGCTGTTTGTTATTTAAATCGATATCGATAGGCCGTAAATCAAAGAGTCTTGCAGGATCTGATCTGAAGAAAAGCAAAGAGACAGTGCTCATATATGATTTAAATTGACAGTAATCCCAGAGAAAGAAAGAAGGAAATTAAAGATTAAATATTAAATATTAAATATTTTCGAAACATTCTTTGAATTAAATAAAAAAATGATAGTAATAGAAAACATCCAAACATGATGACAAATAAATTGATAATTGTAATTATAAGTTAGGTATAACGATATTTGCAATGTTGCTCATAAGAAAGATTAAGTACGAAAGATTAATACAATTGTATACGAGGAAAAATTAGAATCCTATTCGAAGCTGTAATAAGAGTGAAGAATACCAGAGTGCCTTAAACAAACGGAATTATATTTAAAATAATAATTATCTCTTAGATTCTGACTGTCTAGCCATATGCTTAGCCAAGTTACTAGCTGTTGCCTGTAATTTGCCTGGCATTACGAGCTGGTTGCATTTGCCGTTATCGGACGAAGCAGTGCAAGATTATTATTATGTATATTAACTATGGATTGGTGCATTGAACAACTGTAAATACTCTGTTAATCTATGTGAGTAAGTGCTTCACTGACCATCCAGTTTGGCCCATTTAAGCGTCTGTTTCAACGTCTTCAATCAATTGATTGATTATGAAAGGACGGCACACAAAGCATAATTAATGATGATGTCGACCACGAAGAAGATGATGATAATGATAATGTTAAATATAATGCCAGATGATGATTATTATGATATATGAACTGTTAGCATATTTGTTTATTATTATTAAATAGCGGCAACTCAGACGGTCAAGTAAAGTGGCAAAAATTGTTATTAATGTTTGCATTAGTTTATTTATTTGTTCGTTTCGCTTGCAACAATATTTCTCTACCTCTTCTGTTTTTATTGCATTTTACTTTGTTGCAGTGCACTAAACGGAAATGGGAATTTGAGCTAGTAAACAAGTTTGCGCAGATCACTCGAAATGAGAGATGAGAGTGTCTGTTTGTCGAGCCTAACTGAGTTCGATATTCCAATTAAGTATTTAGTTATTAATTGTGCACAATATTCTACGGGATGCACGTGTCTGTTTACATCAACATATGTAACTACAATAGAACCACATCAATTTCTGCTTGAACAATGCGAGTATAGTTATGTGATTAATACGAAGCGTCTAACTCTTGCCCATTGCAATGTAAATAATTCTATTTTATACTAAAATTTCAATGCATATTCATTGTTCTATAGAATTTGAGGTATTCATTCAATTTTCGATGTTATTTCGGAGTATTTTCATATTGTTTTGTTTGCTTCAAATTGTATCTTAAGACGGACTATGGTTTCCATCATACACATTACACGAACATATTACGTCGTTCTTTCTTTTGAATTTTCGTGTCACGATGTGCTCAACTTAAAAAATAACTATTCAAAGTTTTGAATTGCAGAGCTCAATCATATTAAATTAATTGATGAATATTTATATATTTTATTTTGTGAATAACACGAACACCTCGTGTAATTCCTTCGAATTCGTGTCACGACACGAACGAACTTCTGTTAAACATACACATTTATTTATATCCACTTCAAGTAGCGCACATCACACATCAAACATAGGAATTTCAATAGATAAATATTTCAAGTTGTGCATTTTGAAATGTCTCGTGTTTTGTACTCTCTGTTCGTGTCACGACACGCGCCCAACACGTTTATACATATATGTATGTATATATATTTGAACTGAATTAACTGAATGCAGTTTCACTAACAACTAACAACGTCGCCTTGTTATAGTTTCAATCTACATTTTTATAACGCTACATCGACAGGCGGACAGACGGACGGACGGACAGACCGGATTGAGTCGTGCGTCGACGTCAAAAATGCGCTGTTGACCGGCGTGTCGGCCATGTGCCAGGCGCTGGCTAACTCACTGAAAAACCGGCTTGACACGTTGCCAAAGTTAGTTGAATTTTTTTTTTTTTTGTTTTTCTCAAATGCCAATGGCTGGCGCATTTCGCAGGCGACTTTTACAGCGCGGCAATTGTTAAACTTGAACTTGCCAGGCGATGCGTAGCCACAGCTTCTGTAAATGTGTGTGTGTGTGTGTGTGTGTGTGTGTGTGTGTGTGTGTGTGTATCAATTTGTGGCCAACGACAATCAGCTTTGGGGCGTGAACAAAATCCGGGATCACTTTGACCCATTGGCCAAAATCTCTTGTATCTGCATTTGTTTATTGTAAGATGTTAGGTGGTGGAATGAATGGGAAGAGGCTGGAGTTTGAGTTAAAGCTGTTCTCAGGTGTCGGTTGCCAGTTTGCTAGTTACCAGTTACCAGTTGGTAACTCGTAGTTGGCCGGTTAGTGAAAGTTCAGTTGAAAATCTTTCAAATGCAGCCGCAAAACTTGACATGCTCTATGGATTTTAGCCAGGCAGGGCAGAAACTTCAAACAGTTTTGTTAGATTTACTTGTCTGGCTTAAGGGTGCCCGGCCTTTATCGCAGATGGGAGATGGGAGATGGTAGAATTCAGGCCAATACTCATACTCATACCATAAATGTTGACATTGAAGACATGCCATAGCTTCAAGGATAAGCTGCTCTGAAATTATTTGGTAATAAATGTCATCCGCAGCATTTCAATTGAGAATCCCTTGCGAGTACGATATATAAAAGCAAGTTACTTATTCTTAAGAAAAACTCTTTAAAGAACTAGTTTAACTCGGGCTTTGAGTGGAAATAAAGTGGAATGAACTCGAAGTGAACCTCTTGAAGAGCGAAAGTTGATTTGCTCTTTATGCTTTTGTCAATTTTGTCAAAGCTTTCGCATAAACGTCGACATTTTAGTGCCACGCTAAACTTTGCCATTTTTGGCATTTGCCTGATCTCAACCAACCAAATAAAACCCGTTGACTAATAGACAAAAGATGGTCGGTTGCGACGTTGATCGATCCGATGATCCGATGATGATCTTCACTTACTATAGATGGCCAAAAGACTTTCTTCTCGGCAAAGTATTGAATGACCATATGATCGATTCAATCAAACCGAACCAAACCAAAGCGAACCTTACCAAAAGCTGAGCTCAACTCAGTTTTGAAAACTGAACTTCATTTGACTGAATGTCCAGTGATTAATTGTTTACAAGACCTGGCTTGATATGGAAACTCAACAAAAGATATTTCTTAAGAAAGAAATATCAATGGTTTTTTGTGTTATACGCATGACTTTCATGTCTTTTATATGCATAAGTATTCCTTTTTTTCGCATTGTTTCGCATTTTGTCTTATACAATCCGAAAAAAAACAAACCCAGCAATCTGAAATGCAACCACAGCTAAATTTATCTCACTCTGTGGCATGCGTGGGCGTTTGTCATTGTTGCCACTGTCCCTATTTGTATTACCTCTGCTGTGAGGGCGAAAGCAGACCTGAGCCATTAATATTCGTGATGAGCATTTGGCAAAATCTCTGACCAGTTGAGGCTTAAGAGCTTAAGTAATGAATTATTTTCTATGCAATTGCCAGTTGGCTGTGCTTTCATCAATTAACTAATTGTTTCAGATATACTTTTAGCAATTTCAGCAACAATGCTACCTTACCAATTTAATGTTTCAATATTGGGTTAACCCAGAAAATGAAATGCTTTAATAATCATGAAACATTTGATTCCAGTATTCATTTCAGAAAATGGGAAAGAAAGCGCTTGAACGCGATAAAAAGTTACTTTATTTTATTTTATTTATTTATTTTAAAAATAAGTTGATTTATGATTATTATTAACTAAAAATTAAATGAAAATCAAATTAAAACTGTACGAATTTTATTTAAGGAACACTGTTTATTGCTGTACAAGCAAATTAAAATGTATTTTTCATAATGAATTAAAGACTTAAAAATACAGGCAAACTTTTGGATTTTGAAACTAGTTAATCTAATGTCAAATGAGTTTTTAGAAATGAAAATAGTGCCATGCGAGCACAATATTTATTACGACTCAAGAGACATTTCATGAAGCACATGAGCTTGAAACAATTACGAGTATCTAACAAATGCTTTAAAGTTAGTTTAGTCACGTTGCTGCTGCTGTTTTTGCTCTTGTTTCCATTACATTGTGTGTTTTTCTTTGCCAAGTTCATGGCAGACATTAACAACACAACAACAGCAAAAACAAAAACAAAAATAAAGCACTTGGCAGAGGACTTGAAAAGCGAACGCCCTTCAATTTTTGCAACATTCTTTTTCGGATGCATTTGGCTGCACTCTAATTACATTTCAAGTGTGGCCATTGGCCAGACCCCGAGTAAGCAAACTTATCATCATCATCATCAACATCTCCATCTTCAACATCATCATTATTATTGTCGTCATCTTCATGAGGTTGATTGCTGCATACTTGAGCAATACAAAAAGGGGGCTAAACTCTTGACCAAAGACACTTGCCTGTGCGCTCAAGCATAAGACTATGTTTTCTAGTTTGGCTTTAACCTTTTCCAAAGACCAACTGCCATTATCCATAGGGCGCTTGGTAACCAAAGAGCGAAAAAGGCAAGCAAGAGAAGAAAAGAAAAAAAAAAGAAGATATATACTATGTAGATGTAGACACGAAAACAGCCCAAAAGTGGAGGTAATTGAACCGTACTACCAACATAATATAACCTTGACTTAACCGTGGATTTGGCAACTCTGTGACGCTTGGCTCGTCGCACTTCCTCTTTGCTCACCTTTGTGGCAGCGACTGGAAGGTAGGCAACGACACGCCCACAAAATGTCGCAAAGGCAAATGAAAAATTCTCGCATCATTTGTCATGGATTCGATTTAAGTTTGTTCGCAATTGCAATTGCAATTGCAGTTCTCGTTCTCGTTCTCAGTTCCAATGCCATTGCCATTGCTGGTTGATCCTACGAGCAACTTTGCAATCGATTTGGAGGACTCTACGAGAGGGACAGCCATCAGTTGGCCAAAACTTTTTCTACTCTGAGCCCATTGAATATGGTCAAAAAAGGGTATTATGTTTTTAAACAGTAGAATGTAACAGACCGCAGCAGCCCATAAAGAATATATTTATAATATATTAAAGACTGAATTATAAACTTGAAAGATATTTAAGCATGGAAAAAGAAGAAATTGAAACAAAAAAATAAAGCGTGTAATTAATTCTACCTGAATATACTTTTTTGTACATTTGTTAAAAGATGAAATTGTCTTTTCCACCATTCAATGCCTTTATCTTATATGTTTTAAAGTTGATTTGATATATTAAAATATTTAAAATTTTGCATTTCATCGTGAAATCTCAAACATGAAAACTGAAGCCTCGTGGGAATGGCTATAAATGTGCATTTATATTTAAATAGGTAAATGAAACTTCATGCCGGTAAAATACATCCAAATATCTAATAATCAGAGCACAGGGTATATCGTTGTCGTTCACTCTCGACTAGAGCGTTTTAACTTGTTTTCTTCCGTTTTATCGCAACTTGAAATATATATTTTTGTATTTATATTCTTTTTCAATGCATATTGCAAATAACTATATAGCGCCTGTGGGCGTGGTCGTAAACTGAAAAGCTTTCGGCAATTTTAAATTGCCATTAAAATTGAAATCGTTAAAATAATTTGATTTGCCGCCCAGCTGCAATTGCTTTAATGAGAGTATGTGCAGCTTTAAGTACACTTAATTAAATATTGTTTAAGCTAATATATTCATTGTGAGTTGAATTAATTATAGGCCATGGAGCTTTTCACTTGAGTGATCTAAACTAAAAAAGCTAAAAGATTTATTTGGTCCATAGATTAATTCATTAGTTTAACTTAATTACATTAAGATACGTAAATATTTTGTAATCACATGATTAGATATGTAAATCTTACTCTGTTTTAGTTAATTTGCTTAAATTGTCGTTGAGCTTAGTTAGATCTGACATTAGTAAAAAAATTTAATCAACTTTTTACTGTCCTTTTACTCACCATTAATTAGGCACAAATTAAATTAAACTAAGAAAAGGTGTTTGTTATTTACATTTACAAATTACAAATCATTCTTCGTAAAGCTTTAAAGTTGCTTTCAAACCATTTCTGCTTGATATTTAAATATTTGCCCAATTTTACTTTAAATTAATTGAACAAAAATTAGAAATATTTTCTTCATTATTCTTCGAGAGCAAAGTAAAAGGAAGTGGACCAGTTGATAGGATGGTGTCACATAAAATGCAAATATTTTAAGTGCTTTTGTGCGATATTTTGCATCGATGCAAATTTGTTAACAAAGCACATTTGTTATGAATTGAAACGTTTTTACTGGACGCTTGTGTTGCCTCTCAGCTTGACATTAATCCGATTTGTCATTGTTGCTGTTGTCGTTGTCGTTGTATTTGCGGCAATAAATGCAAGAGCAAAGTCAATGACACCTTGGGCAATAAAACTGGTCAGTTCCTGTTTGACATTTTGGGCTAATAAAGTTGGTTTCACATAGTGTTCTCTGTCGTCCCTCTGCCTCTGCCGCTGCCTCCCCCGCTCCCACATCCCCTGGGGGGCAGCTTGCAACGCCCGGTTAACCACTTGAGTGCATTGCACTTGACCGCATCATAAATTTTGCCAGTCATTGCGAGAGGCCGTTGCAGTTTAGTTGCCCCCGTTGCCTCAACTCGTCTTGCCACTTGCCACTTGCCGCTGCCTCTTGCCTCTTGCCACACCGCCGCTTGCTGTCAACTTTTAATTTGTTTTAAAAACTTTTTGATTGTTTCGCTGTTGTTGCTGCCGTTGTTGTTGCTGGCATGCAAATGGACGCACACGCTCTGGCGCCATGGAGTCTTCTTGGTTCTCATCTTGGGTCTCCAGTCTCCGGTCTCTGCTCTGGGCATTCATTTGCAGTTGCTTGATTAAATTGTCTTGGCCTCTCAGTTCACTGGGGCTGTATTTAAAGTTTTTAATTTCGTTTTATTGACACTGCTGCCTGACCAAAAGAAGAAGAAGAGGAGGAGGAAGAAGAAGAGAGGCATCTTTGGGCTCACTCGCTGACCTCAGTTTCAGTCAGCTGCCACAGGCTTAAAGACTTGTCGCTGGCGCAAGTTGTCGCCATTATTGTTGCCATTGCCGTTGCCGTTGCTCTTGGAGCAGCTACTGTTGCTGTTCTTGACAGTTGCCTGACCCGAACACAAAGCCGAACAATTTCCAGGCCAAGTCAAAGGCATCTCAACAGCTGCAGTCATTACGATTTGCCCCGCACGCATATCAAACGTAGCCCAAGACAAGAAACTCCACGACCAAGACAAAGACGACGCCCAAAGCCGAAACTGAAGCTGAAACTGAAGCTGAAACTAAAGCTGAAGCTGAAGTCGAGCTGTTTCAAGTCGAAATCGAAGATGTTCCTTGATGCTGCCATGAAAGACATTTTTGCATTGTATTCACTTTGTTCTGCTTGGAGCAGGTCAAAACATATTCGACACATTTAAGCAAACTTGAAGCTTAACTACAATTTATTAATATTTCTAGTAAATTAGTTCTCTGTGAAACCGAAAGTGCAGCTTACTATTAACATTATATTATTACCATGGCTAATGAAATAAATTGCAATTTATTCGAACTTTTAGCGAAGAATTGTAAATTATTTTGCTCAATAATTATTGGCACACATATTTGCTATAAAATATTTTATTTAATGTTCTTTTGGAGGACAGTAGGCAATTATTTGCTCAGTTAAATAAATAAAAGTATAGAATATCTTATAAAAAAACCTCTTTACGAGGTAAAAGTCTAGTGCCGAAAACATTTTCATGCCCCAAAATTTCTGATATCCAATTTTGTGACGAAAAATATTAAATTTTACACATGAATTATTAAAAAATAAAATTTTTGTCACTGGCACTGCGCAAAAAAGTACTATTTATTAGGTATGAAAAATTTAGCGCAATGTGCCCAGTGACAAAAATTTTATTTTTTAATAATTCATGTGTAAAATTTAATATTTTTCGTCACAAAATTGGATATCAGAAATTTTGGGGCATGAAAATGTTTTCGGCACTAGACTTTTACCTCGTAAAGAGGTTTTTTTATAAGATATCAGAAATTTTTTAATAAGACATCGGAAATTTTGACAATTGCAATATTTTTTTAAGCAATTCAATAATTATATAATTAAGAGAATTAAAAACACATTCAATCAGAGACGTTTCAATATTATATATATTTATAAATATATTTCGATCTTGCTGTAATTGGAATTACAAAATGTTTCATCTGCCGCAAAAAGAATTCACCACTTGCAAGCAGTATCTTTCCACATGCACTGCAAGCAGTGCAAGTAGTGTACATGCAGTAGTATACATGCAGTAGTGTAAAGGTAAAAGGTATATTCAATTAACAGGTAATATCTTGCCTAAACGAATTTTGAGAGATAGGTGTTATATGTCAAAAGACGCGGAATTGAATTGTCTACAACATACTACATATTTAAAAGTGAATTCATTTGTAGATTTTTCATAAATTAAAAAAAAAAAATTATTTCACCTGTAGCTGTTTACCTTTTTACTTAAAAAAAAAAACTTTGAAGGTATGCCTAAGAGCCCTTCAAAATACCTTTTCATCGATATATAGATCATATCTGTAGCTTCTATCGTTTGGATGCTATGAGGGTTTTAATTTTAGCGGTTTTTAGCGATTTCCCGCTAAACTAGCTATTTTTCGAAAAAGTCGTAGAACAAACGTTTCTATATTTTTGAGCGGGAACAAGTCCTCATTCAAACATTTAAGCTAAATCAACGCTTTGATACTAACAAACAAACAAACAAACAAACAAACAGACATACTGACTTTTCATCTCATTTTCGAAAGGCGACTAAAAATTTCAACATTAATTATTTTTTGAACCAGTAATCGGATTTCGATGATCGAGGTGTCATTCGACGCGTATTTTCGATTAGAAGAGTAAAAAATTAAAGGATAAATCAAAAAGGCCCCAACGGCCCCATTTGCTCCAATAATTTTAATTTTTCCCCTCCCACTTACACCTGTTTATCTCACGAACCAGGAAAGTTTCCAAAAGTCTTAGTATGCACATTTGTAAGTTAAATTGATACCTTTCGATCGGTATATAACTCGACCCGATCGGACGGTCATAGCAAATTTTCCATTCTTCCTGTGTATATATGCTAGTCGCTTTCGCACCCTTCGTGCTGCTTTCGTCACTAGCGCGGACTGCCGTCCGCAGTGATTATGAAATTAAATATTTTCAAAGCGCTGAATTTTATAGTTTTCAATTTAATTGGCATTAAAAATAAATGAAATTATTTATTCGAAGTTAAATGCTATAATTACATATAAATAAATGGCAATCGAGCAAAGTTCTAATTTAGCTAAGTTTAGCTTACATGTTTGCATATGCAAATATTGAAAATCATTTGATTATCTTGCCGCACGTGGCAATGTTGCTGGCGTTGCATGGGCGCGAGAAGTAACAGCAACGGCAACAACAACAGCCACACATGCAAATGCAAATGCACCGTTACGTGGTCATTGCAACTCACGGTGGCAACAGCAGCAACAGCATCTGCAACGGCAGCAAGAAACTTGTGTCAGCCTGGCAACAGTCGGCAACAATATGCGAATGTTGCTGACACAGCAAGTTGCATGTGAATGTTGCTATGTATAATATATACATATATATATACACACACAAACAGATACAGATACTTACATACATATAGCTACATTACTTTGACAGCCAACACGCGTCAGCTGACGTTGCTGCAGGGACAAGTTTTGCATGTTGCTGCTGCTGCTGTTGCTGCTACTTCTGATGTTGCTGCTGTAGCCCCAACTAGTGAGTCAGCAACATGCGCGCGCGTTGGCATTCTAATTTATTTATGTTAATGCAATAAAAACACTAAATTTGCTGCACATTCGAAATAAATTCTTGTTTCTCTTGTTGTTGTAACTGTTGCTGTTGCTGTTGTTGCACTTCGCATATTGGCGACGTTATCGCAACAGCAGCAGCAGCAACAGCAGCAGAAGCAACATAAAAACATAGCTAACCTTGTTATTGTTATTTAATTTCACTTTTTTGTTGGCATTGCTCATGTTGTTGCTGGTGTTGTTGTTGCTGCTGTTACCGTTTTGCGTTGGCGTTTTTCGTGCTGGTTTCTCTGTTTATTCTTGTTGTCGGCGTTGTTGTTGTTGCTGCTGTTGCCGTTTTCTGCTGGCCGCATGATTTACGGTGTTGGCGGCATTTTTTTGCTGCTGCTGCTGCCTTGCCTGTTGATGTTGCTGTTGCTGTTGCAGTTGTACCGTGGTTTGGCCAAGTGCTTGCATCTGTTTGCCGGCTCGACATTTGAAGCTCTGTATTTGAAAGTTGTGGTAGAACACTAAGGGGTAGTGAATAGTATTGCCAAATATGAGGCAAGTGGCGACAGGCAGACAAAATAGATAAAAAAAAAAGTTCTGCAGACTAAATAGAAGAACCTCGACGAAGAGATACCTCGTTTCATTTGGTCAACTGCATTTAGTTGACACTAAATAAATAAGTAAAAATATAAATAAATAGGTAGTAAATATATTATTGGAGCTAGGCAGATAGAGATATACTCAGCATTTTGTTTATTTATTTAAAAAATGTATTTCCACTTAAAGAAACAATTTTAAAATAATATTACAAATTAATTTTTTTATACATTAATTACTTTCCAAAGTTTCAAGTATTGTATGATAATACTTATAATTAATTAAAATTATGTTAAGTATGATTTAGATTTGTTTAGAGATAAATATGTTATTACGTTTTAATACCACTGTGCACTCGGTTTTGCATAGGTCTAGTTATATGTATTTAAATTATTTTTATTTGTATTTTTCTAATGCTGCTGTTGCTGCGCCCACTTTCGAAGTCGCCGACGCCAAAAGCAACTCTGTGTGCGTCATTTGCATTTGTCATAGAAAAAAGGTCGCCTGGCCTAACGTTGTTTTGGCCTGATCGAGGGAGGTACGGTGGTTACGGGAAGGGAAGGGTATCTGTGGGTCGTTTGCTGCACTGCCAGCACGATTTAGTTACTTTTACTCTTCAGCTTCAGCTTCAGTTTTATCTCTTCAGTTTTGAGCACCCGACCATAGAACTTGCGAATGTCTTTATTATTTGCACACTGAAAGTTTATAAACACGCCTATCCTTTTTTGTGTCCGTTTGTTGTTGTTGGGTTGCCCAGCTTTTTAATAAAGTCATTTTATTTACATTTGTGCTTTTGTCTTGTAATTTATTTACTTTTTTATGCTATTACATACATTTTGTACGTGTAGCTTCCATATTTGTTTTTTGCCGTCTGCTCCTGTTGATGTTGTTGTTGTTGTTGTTTGTGTTGGTATTGCTATTGTAACTGTTGCTGCTGTTGCTGTTGCTGTCGCCTGTAGCCGAAAACATTTTAAATGCCATTTTAATTATATTTGCTCTTTTGTGCGTTGGCTGGGCGTAAATTCCACTTGGCTTTGGTCGCTCACTGTGCAAGTTTTTCAATTAAAATGAAATAAAGCGACATAAATCAAGTCTCTCTCTCACACACACACACACACATATGTATGTAACAACAAATAGCAAAAAAAATATATATATATTTTACACATATAAAAAAAGACTGTTTTAAAACTAACACCAACCGCAAGTAACTTCATTTGGCTCGAGGCGAACACTGCGTATGAGCAATGTGTCGAGAACTCTGTCCCCATGAACCATAAACCACAGTGAACACTCACATTGAACAGAATTTAGTGTGGAAATCTCAAGTTGACTGACATTTGCATGCAACTCGAACTAGAAAACCAAATGAAAATCGAAATGAAAATGAAAATGGCAACGGCAATGGCTAACTTGGCATATGCAGAAGAATAAATTGAAGGGTTTGAGGTTGCAGCTGCACTTGCCGCACACACTCGCACACACAGAGAAAGAGAGAGAGAGAGAGACAGAGAGAGAGAGAGAGAGAGAGAGAGAGAGAGAGAGAGAGAGAGAGAGAGAGAGAGAAAGACATTAATCAAAAACCCGAAATCATTCAACAAAAGCAAAGGCAAGTTTGAAGAAAAGAACAAGAGAGAAAAACAGAACTTTTCCAAAAATTCTAATTTATTTTAATTGTTCTACATGGAAAAACAGTAAAGGCACAAGAATTGTTATTTAAATTTATAACAAATAGATCAATAAATAAATGTCAAAGCAAATCGAATTGAACTTAAATGAATGAGAGTCCAAACAAAAGATAAATGTGCAGTTTGGGGTCAAGTAAACTCTTGGCTTACAGCTTCCCATTCCCCCCGCCAGTCTGTCACTGTTGGCAACACCCAATAACCCACATTTATACAGTATTTTTAAGCTGCAAAAAGGCCAGTTATTAATATTCGACATTCGGCTCGTGCCATTTCAGATGACAAGCATTTATGTGGGCTTAATTTGAACTCACGCCGTTCACTTCACTTGCGAGACAAACGACAACGAAAACCACTCGAGCGTGGGTGGGGGGGAAATACTTTCCTCCCCTCCCTCACCACCTGACCCCTAGCCGCAAACCCTTTCTTGTTGGCACTATCTTCCGCTGCTGGTTAAAAAATACGAGAGCAGTGCAGCAGTTATCAGCAGCGTCAATTGCAATTGTTTTTAATAATTCACTTTCACTTTTGCGCCCGCAGCGCCCGTACTAAAAGCCCCAATCCTACACTTGAAACAACACTCGCACACCCAAAAAACCTTGAACCGCATTTCTGTATTCTCACCTAGCAACCGACAACTGGCAACCGGCAGCAAGCGACAACATCAAAAGTACAAGTATGTGCGAGTATATATGTATATATGTATATAGAGCCCTGTCTGGGCGGATGTTGCCAGTTTAGGATGTGGGCCTGGGATTTGGCTTGGAATTGGGATTGGACTCGAGTCTGTGCCTAAGTCTCGGTCTCGGCCTCAGCTTCAGCCTGTTGCCACTTGACTTTGGCTTTTTTTTGTATTTTATTTTGCATACGTACATAGCATAGAGAACCGAAAATATATACTTAGGTATGCGTGCACAGTGAGCTACCCTTTATTTTTCAATTTTTCTGTTTTTATTACTCGTTTGGTAAGAGGGGTATATTGTACACATGGCAGGTAAACTTAATATTTATATACATATATTCTTGATGAGCTTTAATAGCCGAGTCAATGGTGTCTGGATCTCAGAGATTGTAAGAGCTAGAGTGACCAAAATCTAGAGACTCGTATTATTCTTATGAAGCCAAAAGTATTTTCTGAATTTCTTATTTTTAATCAATCTATTTAATAATAATTATAATATTTAATAATAATATCACTTGTAATGGTTATTAAATTGTAAACATTTCGAGTAAAAGTATTCAGTTATTGTTATACCATCTCAATTCGTTGATGCAATTGATGCATATTTAAATTTATTAACGGGTATATTTTAGTCGGCAACTCGACTATAGCGTTTTTCCATGCTTTTTTATCGAGTCGCACACTTGAGACAAGGCAGGCACAGCTTCCCCAGCAGCCACCGCAAAGGGCAAATAAAATTAATGAGCTTAGAGGTAAACCATAAGCCAAAAGCCGATTTTAGACTACATTTTTTACTTCTCTCTTTTTGTTTTGTTAAATTGTGCGTCGTTGTCTGGCGACGACTTTAAGGCCGGAACCAACGAGGTTTTTTGACTCTAACCGTCTTTTTTCCATTTCTACTCTTTGCAGCAACTACAAGAATAACAAGATCAACTACAGCTACAACTACAGCAATAGCATTGTCAATATCAACTGTCCTTGAAACAGCAAATTGACAACTGGGAGCACAATTGTCCAGGTAAGTTAAGTTCAGAAGAAGAAGTTATTACAATGCCTAAACTTAAACCTTAATAATTTGAATGTGCTTCAAAATGTAAAATCCTTCTCATTTTTAAAACTGGGTAAACGAAAGAATTCCAACTTAACAGAAGAGCTAAAACGATTAAATTCATAATAATTAAATTAATAAAATTCCATAAGAGAGTGGAAAATTCATGAAATATCGGCAACATTTAAGGGCAAAGTCTTGGGTCTACAAGATCATTTTAGAATATCTGACAAACATTTGCTTAAACAATTACGTCAATGAAAAATTATAAAATTCCATATAAATATATATATTACAGACACATATTTAACCAGTACTAACTTTTTTACTGCAACATATATTTGTTTCTTATTTTTAAGTAACTTTAAAATATTTTTTGAATTTTAAAGTCGAGTACCTGTTGATTTAATGATTTACATGGCCTGAACATGATATACAAAATTTTGTTTGCAAATTCTGTTTATTTAGACGTCCATCGAAGTGTTGATTCCAGCTTGTCTTTAATTTGAATACGAGGCATTTGGTTAATTTTCAGAATTTCCTAATCCATTTCCATTTAATTAGCTTAGCTCGTTTTCACGTTGCGCCATTTTCAGACATTTTTTCGCTATTGCTGTTCTCTTTATTTTGCTGCCGTTGTTGTTGCTGACATCGTTGTTGTTGTGGTTGTTGTTACTTGCTAGTTGTTGTTCAATAGACGTACACACATACATAAATAGTATATACACTGAAACCTATGTACTTATTATATTTTAACTTTTTCAATGTGCCGTCCCAATTGTTGTTGTTGCCGTTTTCTTTTTTTTTATTTGGTCATTTTGCTTGTAAAGCCAATGTTAAACCTGGCATTCTCTCCCTGTGGCCCAACGTAATTCTTACTTATTTTGCTGTATTTTTGTATCAAGTGGCAGGCCCAGAAATGGCCAACGGGCACAACAAACCACACGAATTTCTCCCCCACAATCGCCCACAATCCGTACAAGCAACAACAAGAAGAAGCAGAAACAAAAAACAAAAACAATAACAACATTAAGCGACTCGTTTTATCCTGCTGACTGAGCTTTGAGTTGAGGCAGAGCCTGGAGCAGGCTCTTTCTGCTCTGACTGCATTCCTCGCTTGGAACGGCAACTGGCAACGGTTTCTGGCCTGGCTTTGATTTTGATTTTGGTAAAGTTTAACCGGCCAAGAGATTTCTCTGAGCTGCTCGGCACGCTTTCGCATAATCGGGCGTATTATCTCAGTGTCTCCCTTTTCTCAGCTGATGCATCTAATTTATGTCCAAGCCCACAATACATACTCGTATCCAATCTGAACCATACTAAGTCCAGTGCTAGAAGCCAAGCTAAACATGAGAAAAACACACAGAAACAGAAGAGGCATTGGAGTTGAAGCTGAAGCTGAAGCTGAAAGTGGAGCAGAAGCGCCGCCAAATGCTTTCATTTCATTAATTATGCAGCGAAAATCAACAAGAATTGGTATGGAAACCCCGTTGTAATTCCTACTGAAACTCCTTTCAATTTTCCACATAAACGAGAGATGTGTGTGTGTGTGTGTGTGTATGTGTATGTGTGTGAGTGTGTACTGTAATGCTCTGTAAACGAAAAGGCACTGTAAGTGGGTATGCCAAGAACTGAATAAATTTGTGATCGAACAATGAATTGAGAAAAAAAATGTACATCTATCATTTAAATTAGGGCGAAGATGGAATCCTAAAAATATCAACAATGATTTAAAAATTTTTAAAAGATGCTTTGAGTACCATTTTTAATTCTTGACGCAAGTTCCAACTTTTTATCAGTGTACTTTGATCGCTAACATTTACTATAAGTCATCGACGACAAAGAAGTCGAGTTGCAGGCCCCAAAATGCATAAGTAACGGAAAGAGCTCGATATTAAAGTATTTTTTGATACTAATCAAACTATTTTGAAAATTTTTTTACAAATTTATGTTTGCTGAAATTACTTCCGGCAGTTTGCTCTGCCAATAACATATTTAATCGAAATAAAAAGCACACTGATCGAACAATTTCGGAAGCAAAAAAGTTTTAATTAGAAATTTTATATTAGCATTGACTTTGTTTATCAGTTCTTAAATCAAATTAAAAACTGATTACGTAGTATCTGCTAGTCAAGCCATTTTGTTGAGTTTCTGCCTGTTATGTTTTCTTTTCAAATTTTATTTTTTGGCTTGCTTTCTGTGTGTGTTGAGGCCACAAATCTGTTTATGTGCTGCTGCAGTCCCCCTCGCTTGGCTTAACCCTTCAGATGGCCTGCTCCCCACCCGTCTAAGCTACCCTCTCCTCCTTCTTATGTCAGTGCACCTAACCAACCCTCTCTCCATGTGCTTTAACCCGTAGAAGGCTGCGAGTTGCCACAGCGTACGTTTTGTGCATTTGACTTTTATATGAACTAATTCATGAAAAATGCATGCTGCTTGTCCCCCCTATCCCTCTCTCCCTCCCCCGCTGTTGCACCCTATGCTGCCAGTTGCCTGTTCCGCGTGCCCAACAAATGAAGAAAAACCGGCCACCATAAATCGTCGTCGTCGACAACTCGGACTCGGAGACGACGACGACGACGGTGCTGCACTGCATCAAATATACGAATGTGACTGCGAATGTGAATGAGAATGTGAATGGCAAATGTTGTATGTTGAATGTTGAATGTTATATGCTGAATGTATGTTTGTATGTTGAATATGGGCTCTCTGGCGTTTTACTCTGTGCATTTGGCTTTGTTCGTGTGGCAAATAATTAAATTAAGATTTTTATAGCTTAATTGGATGACTGTCGGGCGCCGAGGCAAAGTAACCTGATGAATGGCTGCCTGCCTTCCAGCCTGACTGGCGAACTGGTGAAACTGACAAACTGACAAACTGGCAACATGGCCAGTTACATTTGCAAACTTGCAACAGCAAGTGAAAGGCAACAAGTCTGGTCTTGTCCAGCGTTTGGGGGAGGCAAATCCAATGGTCGTGGGGTTGGCCAGGTCTTGGGTCTTGGCCCGAACCGTTGGCCGTTGGATAAACATTGCAGTTTAATGTGAGCATGGGGCATGGAACGAACTTAAAGACCATTAAACCTCAATTCAAGACTAGCAACTACAAATTATTATTACTGATTTTATAGATGCATTTATTTTCTTTCAAATTTTCTCCTATCTTTCAAAATGTACAAGAAGGTTCGAGTTTTTGATTTTGGTTTGAACATTCGATTTATTTAAGTCAATAACAAAGATACTATATTATTTTACTTTGTTTCTGGTTTTATTCTCGCCTTTTTATGTCAATAAAATTATTAAATAAAATGTTATTATTATCTAAGTTTATAAAATCTAAGTTAATACTCATTTAGAATACTTTCAGATCAAAATTTATTAACTCTAAAATTAATTCATACTTCTAGAGACTTGATAAGTACAGGGATTTTCAATATCTGAAAATCTTCTTGCTCTCTTCATAAACTTTACGATCTATTTTGTCGATCTTTATCATCCTTAGATCGTTTCGCTCTCTCCTTCTCTTTCTGCTTCTAATAGCAGTTGCTCTTTCAGCTTTAATGCAACGTTGCTGTGGCTGCTCTTGTGCCAAGTTGCAGTTGTTGTGCCTCTTCTCTCTCTCTCTCCCTCTTGCCTCTTATGCTCTCTTATACACATGCAGACTATTCATGCACTCAGCTAAGTAGTGCACATTGCTCGCTCATGTGCTACATTGCATTTGTTGCCCCAGGCCGTGGCATTTGTTGCCGCTGCTCTGTTGTTGGTTTATTTATGTATTTTTCTTTCCTTTTTTTTTTGGTTACCTGGCCAACAAGCAGCAACAGCGGCCAACCAACTGCGATGCAGCGCAATCTGCAATCTGCACAGAATCTAAGCTCACGACAACGACGAGCCACAATCCTTGAACTTTTCGCATTTCCAATATGCATACAGGCATGAAAATCCGTTACCACTGTGTTGCTAGACCCTGTACTTAAAAAAAAAGTACGGGGAATCAATGTACATATATTTATAGTTTGTAAAAAAACAAAAACAAATAATTGTGTGTCTATAAAATACACACTTTTCGCTTGTTAACTTGGAATTTTAAGAAAGACGCACTTAAAATTTTCAATTTAGTTACGCCATGCAGTAAAATCATGAATTTTTTGACTGACGTAAAGAATGTAAAAAAAACAAAATATCGAATGGACAGAATTTTTTTAAATTATTTTTTTAATTATAATACTCTTCTTGCAACGTGACATATTGAGACATTTTGAATTGTGTCATTGACATTTTTTTAATTTGTGCCATAGTTTATTATTAATTTTTTTTTACACTTTAAGTACTGAGCCTCCTACTGTCGAGCTCGCTCGACTTTAGCTTTTGCAACTAGTTGTTGTTGTGTGCTGCCTTAGCGGCTCATGACAGCTGTTTGCTGAGGGCCCAGGGTTGCATCTGCAGTTGCCTTTCATTAACATGCACTGCGACGACGATGAGCACGGAGACGAGGCGAGGATGAGAAAAATTACGAGGACGACGGTTTGTGACGGCCATCAAAAGCATAAATTCCACATGCAAATCGCTGAGCACAATGTGGGTGGCCTGGGTGGTATGGTGTGGCGGACGTTGTTGCCGTTTTTTGTAGCTTTGCCCACATTTCGTTTTCTTTTCCGAACCTGTACTTGTTTTTTGTTTCTCCAAAGTTAAAATTCTTACAAAGCGACAGCAGAGAAAGGAAAACCGCCGATGTCAAATAGCCAACTGTGCCGAGAAGCAACAGCAACAACTAACAACAACAACTAACAACCAACAACTAACGACGACTGCAGGCAAACAAAATGGCCACCCATGGCTTCGGCCTATGAAATACGCACAACAATTTACCTGTAGCTTGAATATGCGAGCTGGTATGCCCAGCTATAAGTGAAGAGAAGTGCTAAAACCTTCTGCACAACTGGTATAGCCTGTAATTAAAAACAATTATTGATTTAGTATAAAGAACGTTAAAAAAAAAGCTAATTTGTAATTTGTAAACAAAAATTCATCCTTTCCTTTTTACACATTTTTGTGGAATATCTATAAAGTTCCTTTTACTTATTCGGCAGTTGAAATTTTAAAGTATCTTTCTAACATCTTATTTATACAAATGTGTACACATCTTTTGTTGCCGTTTTAGTGCTGAAAAAGCTGCAGGTGATAGCATCGCACTTTTCATTATTTGCATTTGCGAAACTTCTTCCGATCTCTTATAGAGTTTGTTACTCAATTTAGGCCAATTCTCTAAAACCAAGTTCGCAAGTACACTTGATTTTTATGCAGCTCTTCGAAAATATTTTGATCTTCGAGGTCTTTTTGAAAATGTTGTACTTGAATCAAATATTCTATTTAATATTTGATTTTTAAAGCAGTGGTGTCGTGGCTTTTGGTCACCACTGGCTTAAAGTCTTATTAGACCCCGTGCTTAAAAACTTTGTCACAAAAATATGTGCATAACAGGCAGAAGCAGGCGTGGCAGACCCCATAAAGTTTATATATTCTTGATCAGCTTCAAAAGACGAGTCGATATAGCCGTGTCCGTCTGTAAGAGCGCCTAGATCTCAGAGACTATAAGAGCTAGAGACTTCAAACTTGGTGTCTAGGCTCGTCTATATTGCACGCAGATCAAGTTTGTTTTAGAATTGGGATCGGACCACTATATCATGTAGCTGTCATAGAAACAACCAATCAATCTTAGTATAAAAAACTTGTTTGTTGTTTGAGATATCTGATTTAAACTGACAGAATATGCTCCCGCACCTCCCAGGGAGCGAAGCGAGCCGTGGGTAGACGAGCTAAGCGAGCAGGGGGCGGAGCCTCCTTGTTAGGCGAAAAGCCCATTCAGTACATAATTATATTGATATTTAACAGTCGAGTATTCTCGACTGTAGCAACGCCCGCCAGTCTTAACAATTATATCATGAAATCATACTTAAATATATGTATGCCAAAATCTGGGTTTTTAAATATATTTTCTTTAGTTTTCTGCTTAGAGAAAAGATTTCAATGGAAGTTTTCTTTTACGTGTTTGAAGCTTGAAGTTGTCTTTAGTTTTACGCAGCTCGTTAAAGTTAAAGCAGAAGATGCATCAAATGCATCTATTGACTTTTTGCCGCCACATTAAGCGATGAGTGCGAAAAGGATGTGGTGAGCGGGAGGAGGGAAAGAGGAGGGTCATGGGGCATGTGGCGGTGGTGTGGCAGGTTGTCTTCTATCAGAAATTGATGCGCCACAATTTTCTGGCTGTCTGCAATGAGGTGCTTCTGCTGCTGCAATTGTCTGTCTGCTCTCTGACTGAATGACTGAATGACGGAATGACTGTGCGGACTGTCGTCGTCAACGTCTTGACAATTTCGGCAATGTGCGTTGAAGCATAGCACGATGCCACCGACGTTGTCGTCGACGTTGACGCTGACGTTGACGTCGTTGTCGTTGTCGTTGCAGCATCCTTGGCGCATTGCAATCAAAGTGAACGCAGTGACTGACAGCGGGACAAACTTACAGATATGCCGCTTTACGTTCTCTGTGCATGTCATTCAAATGCTGTTGACAACTCGCAAGACTTTTCCTCCTCTCTTCTCTTCTTCACTTCCCTAACCACGGCACAGTCTGTGCCTGTGTCTGTGTCTTCGTCTGTTTCTGTCTCTGATTCCGTTGCAACAACTGAGTGACTGCCGCTTTGGGGATGCCAACCAGCTTTTGACTGCTTCCTTATGTTGTTAGCAGAAACGTGACAAGAAAATCAAACACGCAAAAATCTGCGACTACAACAACAACATTCAACTGCTGCCTTGTGCCCATGATAACACTACAGTAGGACTTAGGGCACCACAGTCAACCACATAGAAAACCACAAAAAAAAAGAACGACAAGTACAAAAGTAAGTTTATCTACGGCACGCCTTTGATATGATACCCTTAAAGAGGCTATATTCAATTTTTGACCTATCGTTTCTATGATAGCTTTATAATATATTAGTCCATTTTTTTTATTTATTTAGATATCGCAATTTTAAAGTAGTCTAAAAAATAATGCCTGCAATTTAAAACCATAGCGAAATAAATTAAATTTCTGTTAATAATTTGATAATCTGCTACAATTTTTATATATTTCAAATGCAAAAACATCATTCCTACAAAATGTGCATTTTCGACCGATTAATCTTATGACTCAGCAACTTTGTCTCAAAAGATGTCCTAAGATACATAATCTACAATAATTAAATCAGACAAAAAGAAAAGCAACCAAAATGTAATTTAAAAAGAAATTGAGAATTTTAAAATGTTGTCAAAAGAGTTGCATGACTAAATGTAGGACACAAATCTTAAGAAAATCATAACATGCTGTGTAAGGGTATCGAAAAGTTAGAAGAAGGAAACTGGAGACGACAGAGGAATTGGACGACGACATGTCTTGCAGTTAGTTAGCTGCATGTTTCTGTGGCATGCAACTCGAAAGCCAAAGCTAAACATTTCGTGTCGCATTTATAGACAACGTGCCGCTGTTTTTTATCTATTTCCCTCTCTCTCTCTCTCTCCCTCTCTTGTGTCTCCTTTGTTTAGCGTGGGCTAAACGTTGATTTGCTTTTCGCAAAATTGTTTCTCAATTCGTTGCCCAGCTCGTTTGCAAGCCAGCATGTGTGTGTGTGTGTGTGTGTGTGGTGTGCCATCTGTAAAATACCATAATAAGTTGGTAGTCGCCGTTGTCAGTTTTCAGGATGAGCCGTGCAACAACTTGTGTGTGTGTGTGTGTGTGTGTTGCAAATGCAGATGCAATTGCTGTTGTTGCTGAGGCAGCTGATTGATGTGATAAACCCCCCACAGTCTCCCCCGCAACCCTCTTTAGATGGTGCTCTAACCGTTAGTTCAGTTCAGTTTATTCAGTGCAACGTAAGCGCTTACGTAAGTGAAATACGTGACGTGAGACGACGAAAGGTGTAACAGTCAGCAGCTGACAATGTTCATAATTCAACAACAACTTAAGGCGGAGACAATATAAGCAATGTAGCAATAAGTAACATAAACAATAAATAACAAAAAAGTAAAAAAAAAACGTTTATTTTGTTTCCTTAAATTTAAAATTAAAATGCATAAATAATATAATTTTCTTGTTAAATCAAATAAATTTAAGTTAATTTAAAATTATAAAAAAATAACTAATAAACTGACGTTAATCAGTTAAGTCCTTTATGATTATTATGGGAACAACAGTATGTAAATATTCACAGATTCAATTGCTAATGTTAAACAGAATCACAAACAACGTAAGCTACTTCTTACGTACAATATACGTACCGAAAAAAACGTAAGCAAATAAATTGATAAGCAATAATCGAGAGACAAATACTACAATCGTTTTGAGGCCGTCAAGTGCGTGTATCTGAAATATACTTATACTCGAGATAAATTTTATCATCTTGTGATTTTTTGAATATGTTTTCTACCATTTGCTTAACGTCATATTAAGATTTTGATTGGCAAGCATTTCCGTCGCATGTGCGTGAGACCCGGGGAACATGCCATAAATACAGATGCAGATACTCAGATACAGATGCAAATGCACAGAATCAGATACAAATGCACAGACTCAGATACTTGTAAAAGACAACAACAACAACAAGCATGCGCTTGCCTCTCCCAAACATTTGTATTAACGATATGTTCTGTATGATGTCAGGCTCTGGTGTGTGCTGGCAGGACGATTGGAAAGGAGCTGCAATTGCGGGGGTGACTAAGGGGGGCCAGTTTGCGCCATTTATATGGCGACTTTTTGTGCAGTTTTCAATTTGCATTTTTGGTCGCCGCGGCCGTCAAGCAACGCCCGTTTCATGTCTTTTGACAATTTGCCGCATTGTTTGTTAATTGTTAAACATTTTAAATCACTGACAACGATTGCAGTTGCAGTTGCCATTGCCATTGCCGTTGCTGTTGTTGTTTGTTTTATAGCCGCTGCTGTTGAATTTATGAGGTACTCGGTTATACATACACATGTAGATACTTCTTCTTTTTTTTGTGCGTACTTAAACGATAATCGACGATAGGCTGATTACTCGACAATTTTCATAGCTGAATTTGAATTGAGATACACAATCTGAAAATGTGTGGCATGTGTCTGCGGCACGTGTAGCACTTGAAATATATGTACTATATATATTTTAAAAATAGGCACTACAGCTCATAAAGCCTTAATCAATTTGAGGGCAAAATTTTAATTTCAAATTGTCGAGCGAAAATCGAAAATTGAGCATCGAAAATCCCAAATGTTGTCAAATGCAGAAAGGCAAAAGTATCTTCTTGTGTGTGGATGTGTATAAGCGTGTGTAATTGCATTATTTATAATTAAATTTGCCAATGTGTAATGTATCCGACAGGCGGCAGTAGATAGACGACGTCAAGTAAAAAGATAAAGATACCAAATTTCATTTGACAAACAGAAAAAAAGAAGGAAAATCAACTTTGGCGACATAACGAAAAATCATTTGCTATCAATCGACAAAAAAGATGGGGGGGGGGGGGGGGCAAATTGAAAGACAGAGAAAGGGAGGGAGAACGATAGAGAGAGAGAGAGAAAGAAAAAGATGACTGAAGCTTAAAACGAACTTCTCACGACTTTGGCACGCACACGTACGCAAATAAAAGGATGTGATGCGAATTAAAAACTCAAACAGCGGATACGGATACAGATACAGATACAGCTAGAGATACAGATACAGATATAGCTGGAAATACATAGACAGCTAAAGATGGTATGAGCATATGTTATGGTGTGCGTAGACGCATCCGTCAGATACTCGCAACAAACGGTGGCACGCACGCTACTTAAGTTCATTTGCGCCACTTTGCGCCTGTGCATTTTAAGTGTGTGCGACTTTTTTAATAAAACGTTGCCCCATACCCTAGATAGATGCCTTTTTCCCCTAGCTCCCTTCATCGCCCTATCCAGCTTCAGTGAACTAGAAAGTTGTGCATGTGTCAGATACAAATGTATCTCGAGTCGTTAAACGGCTGCTGCTTGTGTCCAGCAACAACAGCAAGAACAACAACACAATCCAAACGGTTCACTGTGCCACTTCACCAATCCCCATTTCGTTTCATTTCATTTCATTTCTATTCTTATTCTCTCTCTCTGCTTTGGCCTTAGATTCTTTAGCTCGCCTAGATGAATATGCAGATAAATGAATAGATGAATGAACGATACACTCACATATTTAAGCGGTCATTGCTCATTTGGTGGCTAAGACAATGGCTTGAAAGCTTATTGAATTTCTGCGACCGAAACCGAGTCGAAGAATTCAACTCAAGTCGCTTTCGAGTTTATTGAGATCTCTGAAACCGTTCAGATCTTTAAGTATCGCGTCGATAATAAGTAATAACAACGATCGTAATTTTGATGTTTGCCATTGGCAGTTCTACCATAAATCTTTTATGCGGTTCGAGAAAGCTGTCGTAAAAGCCAATCAATTGCCACTAATGTGCGGCGGTTGCTGCTGTAAGTCAAGTCGATGATCTATAAAACACTCAACTACCGAACATTAATGACTCAATCGAATACAAATCGAATTCGAATGCCAACTCACAATTTGTATATGCAAAGAATTTTAATTGAAACTTCATAAATCTATCAAAAAAACCCATCAAACGGGTTCGTCTGATAGCATCATGATCATCAGTTGAATGGATTCATAAAAATTTGACAGTATTTGTAAAAATTAAGCAAACAATTAATTCATTATAAGACAGCGGAAGCAAATATTATTATCGTACTGTGTTGTGTAGCAGATAAATTCCAGTTGCTTAATTTAATTAATTTTATTCGATTCTTTTTTATTTGTTTTCGACTCTAAATGTCTAAAGCTTTGAAAGTGGGAATTGAGTTTTTTGAGAGTTACATATGTGAACATGAGAATGGCATGCAGTTTAGTCATTTCATAGTGTATTTATTAATCAAACATTCTGAGAATCTTAGATTTATCATAAATTTTTTTAAACATTAATTTATTATATTATATTATATTTTATCGATAAAGAGAGTCTAGCAATATTTCACTATATGTCTTTGTTAATGTGACACATTATGAATAATAATGTGCATATATGACTCAGTAAAATTGGGATAAAATTTAATGTCAAAGTATTGATTAAATACCGTAGGCAAATTATTAAATTTTAAAATCTAAAAACTTCAGCTGAGCCTTAATCCATCGGTATATTAAAATAAAAATCCAAATTATAGTTCATTTATTGCTATAATAAATCATATCTATTCAGATTGGGAATTTAATAAAACACTTTTCAAGGCTTCGAATTAAAAGCTGTCGTTAGATTCTAAACTTTTTGAAAGTTAATGGTTCTCACTGTAGTGGAGTCTACAGATCAAACGCTACTTGCAACTTGCAACTTGCAACTGGTGTCATTTGATGGATCTGTTGCGTGCACATGTGTTGCAAGTGCAAATATTCGAGTAGCAAGGCATAAATAAGTTTCACACGATCTGTGGCATCCACAGTCACAGCCACAGCGAATTGATGCTGAACTCGTCGTAGCTCTTTTTGCAGCCATCCTTCATTTAGCCTCGCGAGCACATCTTTGTCTCAAAACAAACAATGCAACGCCTCTGTGATGCTGCGGCTGTGTTGCAGCTGCAACAGATGCAGCCTGTGGCAGGTCTGAGACCCTTTTATACCCTTCCAAAAGGTATCATAATTTTGTTACGAACTGTGGGATTTACCGATGGCATTTGTATATTTGCTGATTTTCTGGTTGTGATGCAACAAAATTCGTTATCAAAATAGCACGCTCCAATTCTCTAGCTGCGATGATTTGTTATTTTGAATTGTTTTGATATTTTCAAAAAATATAAACAACTATGACCATTGTCTGGAGAGATTTGATTAAAATTTGTCTGATAAAACATAGAGCTAGCATAGAGGGAATTAATCAAAAGTTAAATGCAAGGCCATAAAGTCTTCGGCGTGCCAAAGATAAATTTTCTATATTGTTGTGTTAGTGTTGTTGCTGCTGCTTCGCAGCATTCGTCATTTGCAGGCCGGCGTGATAAGCTTTGATTATATGCCAGACAGCCAACGATCAGTTCCAATGCCAGTCGAGTCGTCTGGATCTTTGAGTTGCAGTGCAAATTAAATGGGGGAAAAATGAAAGAAACAAGCAAAAAAAAAAGATGAGAAAATTCTATAAATATTTCTGGGCAGACTGTGGATGGCGACAAGGAGCGAAAGATGCAGAGAGAGAGGGAGAGATGGGGGAGGTGGGGTGTTGTGTTGCAATTTGAGCAATGGGAAACTTGTCGACTTGTTTCCAAGAAATTCTCAGCAACAATGCCTTGTGACACGCATTTCCTGTACTCGCTGCAGTCAGGCTATAGAACAAGTAAAGTATCTGCAAGATACACACAACGCGAGGGCAAGAGCGAGAGAGGGAGAGAGTTGAAAAGAGAGAGAGAGACTCGTTTGGTGGCTTTTGCGCGTGCGCAACACACATTTCCGTTAGTTGAACAGTCGCAGTCACAAGTGGAGATCAATGGACGCAACGACTGCGCAGCAGCTGCTAATCGAATCTCAAAAGCAGACCGAGCGCGAGTTGAGCATTCTTAATTGTTTAAATGCTAACCCGGACAGTCGGACAGTTGGACAGACGCGACCAGAACGCGTCTAGAGAATTGTAAAAGTCATTGACGCTCATTGACCCAATTTGAAAGGCATCCGACCGTCCGACCGTCCGTCCGTTTGTCCACCTATCTAAATAGTTGAATAAGTAGTTGAATAGTTGGGCATCATTAAAATGTATTTTCGACATTTCAAGTTTTTGGGCGCGACACACATTGCGGAACATTGCCGCCACCGGCGATACACAGATCGAACCTGTTTCGCCTAGCAAATTAGCGACAACAACAACAACAAGTACAACGTTTGCTGCTGTTTCAGTGGTAGCCAAAAAAATAGAAAGAATGAAAGAAAAAAATGGCATAACCGTAGCAAAGTGACCCAAATCAACTGTAGATACATAGAATTGTGCTTGAAATATCGAAAAGCTTGACGAGAAAGTCGAGTCCAGCTTTACATGTTGTTCGATATGGATTTGGGTTAAGTGCACACAAAGGCGCACACACACTTAAACACACAATAGATACAGTAAGACTTCCAGATTAATGATCGACATTTTTGGGTTTCGCCTTTCGACTGATCCAATTCTGAGAAAAGAATCATAACAAGTAGGAAAATAATCCAAAAGTAATGCTAAAATAACTTTATTTTAAAAAAAAAAAACTTAATCTGAAGTAAGAAATATTTTATTTTATTTTAGTAAAGATGCTTTACTCCTAGCTTCAAAGTTGTTAGAATAGCTAAAAAAAAAAGTGCTTTATATTCATATAGGAATAACTTAAGGTTTGTTTAAGAAAGACAGTATTTAGTATACAATCCCCGACGGTATCTTAAATTCGTCATTAAATATTGTTGCTCTTATTAGTAGTCTATTTTAAGTTTCGAAAAATCACTTACCGTTAGATTTCAGATTGCTTTCGCTGAACTTTCGGTTTGGTGCAACATTTGGTGCGAAATAAAATTAAAGGCAGTGCCTTTGTAGCTGTTCCCAAGAAATGTTCCGATGTCAAATGAATTTCGTCCTTATTAATTTGAAGTGCTGAGCCTATTGATGAGTAGAAAATATCTGAAAAACGCAGATATCAATTCCAAATTAAATATCCGAATAAGTTGCTAAGGACCTTGTGTACAAGGATACTGGGAGTTCCAACCGGAAAATTGCATTGATATTAACTCGTTCAGTCGCAGCAAAGGACAATATGATCAAATTAAAAAAAAACTATAACAAAAATTGGTCTAAAAACAACAGTCAAAAAATTTTCCCAAGGCACTATGGTAAATAAACCCGATATTTTGGCATAAACTCTAAATATAAAGATAGAGACTTGAAATTTGGCATGAACTTTAGTTAGACTGCTTAAGAATTTTGAATTTTTTTTTTTTTTGATTTTGACCACGCCTTCACCTCCCCCTCCCTATACTACTATTCGAAAAAGAAAAAAAAATTTATATAAAATCTAAATAAATAGCTAGAGACTTAAAATTTGACAAGAAGTTTAGTTATAATATTCAAAAATATATAATTTTGTTGTTTTTTAATTGGACCTTGTCTTCTTCCCTTCTCCCTCCCCGACTAAGAAAAAAAGTAAAAATTTTTTTTTAAGCTTAAATATAAAGCAATTTATTTTAAACTTTGCATGTTTACTAATTAGACTAAAGTAGAATTTACAATTTAGTTTGTTTTTTAATCTGACCTCGTTTAAACCTTGTTCCCCATCTGAATCTGGAAAAATCCAATTTTTCAGCTAAAATTCACACCTACAACATGTCATTTTTAACGAAATGGAACAAAATCGAACAAAAAGGATTATTAACATCTGATTCTAGATGGTTTAGTTAATAACCTTTACGCAAAACTCTCGTAATGTTTTGTAATGTACTAATGTAATGCTTAACGGAACAGGAACACACTTGTTAGTTTTTAGATAAAAATACACAAGAACAACACAACGGACAGTTGCACAATAAACCACAAATAACAAAATTCTTTGCTACTAGAGTTTTTTAAATACCTTTATCAACTTTGTCCATATTTATAATTTTTTATAATGCTTACATAACTCACACAATTCGTTCTGAAAGTTGCAATTAATTTTCCTTCGCTTTTTCAGTTCATATTGCAACGCTCAATCAGCTGACTTTGAGAGCGTTTAAAACATAAAGGGTAGTCCCGAAAAATCTAAAAAAATTAGTTTTGCTTGCTTTGGAGTTTTGCGATTTAGGAAATAAACAAATTTTTAAGATACTGAACAAAAAAGAATTTGAATTAATGCCAAAATATCGGGCTTTTTTACCATAGTGCAAGGGCCAAATCGGGAATTATTCGCTCCAGCTCAAAAAAAACTCTACTGCATTCAATTTAAAAACTGATTTGCAGTTGCCAATAACAACACTACGAGTACAACAAAATTTTTTCGAGCAACATTCGTCTAAAGTGGAGGAAAATGAAGGAGAAAATATTTATTGCCAATCATAATTTTTCATGCAAAAATGAGGTGCCTTTTATTAAATTTTGGGGAGTGTATAAATGTTAACGGAAAATCAATTTATTATACTCACCATCGTGAGTTATCTTCAATTTTTGCAGCCTTTACATTACTTATTTGCTTAAGAAATCATATTTATCAGGCATGCCACATAAATCTCTTTCACTTGAGTTTCACGTCAATTTCATTTCTCCGTGCCACAGTCTCAATCACCTGCACAATTTTTGGTGAAACGAAATCATCGCTCAATTCACTGGCATCCGATGCCATGAGAATAATGTCACATTTTTGTTCCGAATTTTGAAATTTAGAGTTGTCGAGTAACTTTTATTGTTTGTCGCGCCAATAACTTTTGAATATTTTAAAGCTATACAAAATCTATTACTATGTAAATAAATAAAATAATATTAATTAAAGAAGAAATAAAATAAAAACCTACTTTTCAGCAATAATAAACTTACAAAAATTGCTAAACAAACCCTTGGGAAATTTAATCTGAGAAGGGGCCAACCCTTAGCAGCCTAGTACGAAAAGGTTGATGAACATGCTTAAAAACCTAAATCACACGAATTTCTGTGGCACGGAGAAATTTTCGAAGTGGAATTGCTTTTTTCTGAAATCACTTTCACTAGTGTTTTTTGTGGCATGCCTGTATAAAATATAACATACATGGGATATCACAGTGATATGTTATTATAATACATGTTTATCAAAATATTTAAGTAAAATACCAAATTTATGTATGAGAATCTCAAGTTCTTTCTTAAATTTAATTAGTTATACATATGTTATTTACGTGATTTAATTTTCAACATTCAGCCTTCTGGAGAAAAAACCACTTTTAGATTATAAAAGTTATGACCAACTCATACGATAATGATTATTTTTATAAACAATTTAAAATGGTATAGGATTTTGTTATTTTCCGGATTAGTTTTATAAAAATGAAATGTTTTATACAAATGAAGTACTTTTGGTTGGAAAATACAGTGAATGTATCCACCCTCTTTGAAGTACGTTTATGTTTAGGGTATGGCAACAGTTGACTTTAGTTTTGAATGCAGTTCAGATGAGTTGAGTGCAAATCATCAGAGATTTATAACAACTTCAGGCACAAATATGCACACAAACCAACACACACACTGCCATAGATACAGATAGATAGTTGCTGCATATTTCACGAGACCAGCAGCCAGCCAACTCGAGGATGTGTGTATTTGCTGCCAAAAATGTATCAAAAGCAAAAAAGGTGAAAAAAAAATAATAAAAAAAAGCAAACAAAAAGTGAGAAGAGAGAAGCTTGTTGAAAGCATGTTGCAAAATATTTTGTATAATGTTCGCTAACTCCGACTGTCTCTATGTGTGTGTGTGTGCTTGTGTGTGTGTGTGTATTTTGTGAGTTTGCTGGTAAAGTTTTTGCGGCACATGCAAATGAAATGGAAAACACTTGAGCAAAAACTGTAAGCTGCCGGGATGCGACCTGGCTTAGGGACTGTTTCACTCTCTGTTTGTCTGTGCAAGTATTTCCATATATGTGTCTGTGTCTCTGTTTGTGTGTGTTTTACATTTGCCTGATTTCGGTTGTGCTGCAAATGTTGCACAAAGTTTTTGATTATGTAAAAATTGCATTAAAGCTACGGGCGTTCGGTCAACACACGGGAAAGGAGGTAAATGAAGAAAGGAGCTTTAAAGGATTTTAAGTGGCTGCTGCTGCTGCTGCCTTTGAAATGGCCAATCCCAGAGGCAGGCAATCATAAAAGCGTCTCAGGTGTGCCCAGAACTCTCTCTGTCTCGCCAGGGTATTGTCCATGGCCCAGAGCTGCTTAAGCAGCAGGGCTAACAAACTGCTTAGTGGCCCAAAAGGGCCAGACGGAAGCGACCGGAGTAACCAAAGAAAACGAATCGGACATGCAAATGCAGACAAATACACAAGCATACACAGGAAAAAAGTTATATTTAACATTCCAGGTTTAAATTCCAGAATTTAGCTTGCAATTGTAAAGTTAAGCATTAAATAAGGCAAACTTGTCTAAAATATTTAATTTAGATTATTGATTCTTATAAGAACCTCCATTATTAAAATTTGTGACGTAAAAAAATTAAGTTAAAAACAGATTTTCGAACATGCATAAAAATACAAAAATATAACAATATGACAAAGCCATATTGAAAGATCATATTTGTGGGTTTTTCAAAAAGCACTAAAAGGCACGTATTTCAATTAAATATTTCGTACTTTGAACCAGCCTTGGACACCGTTAGATTTTGATTTTATCCCGGAAACGCGAATACTTAATTTTTGTACTGTGTAGCTACATCAATTGATAGAGTACGAGAGGCAGACACAGACACAGAGATAGACGAATGGAACGAGTCAGAAATGTCGCCTGTTTGTCTGAAACTGTGGCAGCCTCCAATGTCCATTGTCGTCCATTTGCCTCGGACACAGACTCTGCCACCACGTGCAATTTGTAGACAAAATTGAGCTATGAATGGGACTCAGCTGCCGCTGATAGGGATGATAGAAGAAACACTGCGATGCTTTGGCCGTAAATGTCTTTCCAGTTTATTTTTCTGCTTTTGTGAAATATCGGTGACTACAATAAATATCTAAAGATAGAGTTGTTCATTTTTAGCCTACGGTCAGAAACTTTGTTTGGAACTTAACATAGTTATACTATTTTTCTTTTAATTTGTTGAAGACATGGAAGAAACTGTATTTTTTATCAAATGATATTCTCACTGGAAAACATTTTTCGAATGAAATCCGACTTAAAAGAAAAAAAAATGAAAAACACCAAATCTTTAAATGTCAATTTTGGATATTTTATGGATTTGGAAATATCGTTGCAACATAAAACTCTTTTCTGGTTGAAATTTAGAAAACATCGGGTTACCTCAACGACGATATTTTCAGGCAAATGTACATCCCTAACTGCTGCTGTTGTTGGCCAAGGGGCTCGGCTTTTGCTTATCGCTCGGCAAAAAGCTCCTCGAGGCAGGTCAGCAGTCGGAATCGGAGTCGGCACACGCCATTGTGGACTTGGAAGCGAACGAGTGTAAAGCCCTTGCAGTGTCATAAATATTAGAGGTCCGCCATCACACATAACACCAACAGCAACAGCAACACCCAACACCAATACAAGCAACAACACCATTACCATTTCCAAAGGCAATACCAACGTCGACGTCGACGTCAACGTCACAGTCAACATCAACATCGTACAAAGATGCAAAGCGTAGATAGACAAACAGATTGTCGCCCGAAGTGTCGTGTCAGATGAAAAGATGGAGATGAAGAGGAGGTGGAGAGGAGATGGCAATGCGCTGGAGCTACTGTATTGCGTGCAGCCAGACCACGATGAACACAACGGAGAGAAGAGGAGAGGGAGAGCGAAGGGTCCGGGTAGTTACGAGGCTTAAACTGAAGGCAGTTGACCCATGTAGTAAAGTAATGAGAAGTGCATATCCATATGTTATCAAAATTTTTAAAGTCGCAAAGCAATCTTTTTATTCGAGTGGAGATTCTTTGGAAAATTTCCAACATTTCTTTTATTAAAGTTTGCGAAAACTAATTTTAAACTAGTTAAATTTTTCAGGCATATTATGTGATATTTCAAGATGGAAATTAATATTAAAATGTACTATAACCTATGTATGTAATTTTTTAGTTTATTATTTTTACAAAGCAAAAACAATGACAATTAATCGTTATTTTTGTCAGAGATTGATCAATTAAAGATATCGGTTTCAACTCTAAAAAACGACTTATCACATCGATAATGAAATTGAGGTTTTTTAATATCAATAAATAGTATAGAAATAAATAAATAAATAAATAGTATTCTTTAGTAATTTTTATTAATAAACTATTTATATATTATATTTAAAATCAATCAAGCTGTCCGAAATACCTTAAGAACAATTAAAGCATGAATGGACACAAATTTGACGCACTTACGATACGATTGTGTTGTAAACAAAGAAAATACGTTATTGAGGTATTTTAAGAAGTATTTTGAGAAAGCTAAAACATTTCTTTGGAATTGTTCGATAAATTGTATTTTTCGATTCACTTGCCTACCAACAAATCGATTGCAACGATGAATGCTGCTAATATTAGAAGTATTTCAATTGATTGGCTAGCAAAAGGCGTTCACATTTATCAGCATAACCTTTCGATGAACTGACGATAAGTTTCCAGCATTGGAGCTGGACTCTTATTCCCCCCCTATCGATTAGCCAACTGATTTACGAGCGTGTGAGTCTTGTAACCAAACAGTTTTACACACACACACACACACACACACTATGTGTGTGGCAGGTTTAGATTGTTTTCCATTAGGCAAAAGGGCAGATGGACGACCGTCGACTGTCTGGTCTCAGAGGCTTCACTTTGCTGTCTTTGCTGTGTGCGAAATATTACACGCAATTTTCAAGTTGACATTTTGCGTCTGGGAAACGGAAATGGGAAATGGCAAAGCGGTTGGCCGCCATATTAAAAATGAATGACGACATTTCATTAGCCAGTGAGGGGTGAAGGGGAGAGGAGGGCATGAAATGGGCAATGCTGATAAGAAATGCAAAACGATTTGCCAACGCAAGCGAGGGTTCAATTTTAGTTGAATGTTGTTTGAAAGTAGGCAACAGTTTTAATGCACATTTTTGATTGTTATCTACTTTTTTTTCTTTACAGAGCTAAGCTAAAAGAGGACTGTAAGGACGACAGAGAGAAAGAGAGCGAGAGAGAGACAAGACAATTTACAACAATGGCACACTCCAAAGTAATATTGAAGATACTTTTCTCGCTGTGCGTGTGGTCGTTTGTCATCATTGGACTATTCAAGATGCACGGCACGAATCTGGTGCCACAGGACTATCACCAGGTGCCACAGGAGTATCAGCAGTTGCCGATCAACGGACGCAGTTTGCTGCAAAAAGATATGCTACGCTACGCGGAGACAACTTCAACGACAACAGATCATTTCGATCCCAGCGAAATACTCGTCGACAATCGCACAGGTGAGCGGCGCTTCTTAAAACTTAAAACTAGAGATCTGCACAGCAAAAAGAAGGATCTTAAAATCCAAGCTGAATTTTTTTTTTTTTTAGCATGTATTTTAAAATGAATGTATTCAGGATAATATTGTTAATTAAGCACACAATAGTCAATAGTCGTAATTAATTTGATTTCACTGAAACAAATCATATAGAGCCTCGATAATCAGATTATGACAAAGAAAAAATTTAAAAAACTTACTTGAATCTTGAGATTACCGAACTTGTGACGCCGCACAGTGGGGCCATTGCTCATTTTACTTTGCAAAAATCATAACTTTTGAACCAAATGAGATAATCGAATAATTTTAATAGCATATGATAGATAATTCTTCAACCTATGAAATAAGTGCTTAAGGAAAGTGCCACGCCCCCAAAACGGCGCGCCGTTTGTGATTGATTTTACTCCGGAATTCCGGATTTTTTTCTGTACATGATATACTCAAAAATAATCTCTGTACAGTATTGGCAAACATGTCAAAACTACATTGTAAACATAACAGTGTTGTCCAAAATGCCAGAAGCCTATTCCATTTGGAGCTGCGGTGGGCACGCATGGGATCTGAGAGCTAGCGCCTGCTTCCAACTTTATTTCTACCTATTCGACGCCGTGAAGTCGCACAAAAGACTCGCGAGAAAAATAACAACAACAACAACGCACACAAGACTCGCAAGCAAGCTAACAACAACATAGGAGCAGCTTGAGTCGAGGCATTTCTGATACTTAGAATTTATGACCGTCATAAAATTAACAAAGGCAAAGTAGGTAACTCTAATAAGGTAGATGTTGATGTAGTGCTCCCGAATTCAGATTTCGTGCCCACCGCTGATTTGGAGTATTACATAAATATCAAGATCTGAGCAAAAACTCAAATTTTTGTTCCTCTTTCAGCCCCGCACTCTGTTATAGTGTGCGCGAGGCCTAAAGCTTTGCCTGTGTGAGTGGGAACACACACATTTACTTGTAATATGAGTGCAGCAAAGAGTGTACATAATAATTTGAATACATTCAGTCTCTGCTTAAAACCTGCCACCTTTGCAAACTTTAGACTTCAATTTAATTTATTTATTTGTTTTTATCTCCTCAATGCAGCCATGGACGATGATCAGCTGGTGCGAGATGTTGAATCTAGAATTCCATCGCTCCCAATCGCCTACTGGAGCAAGAATAAGAATTTTCTGCAGCAAAAGTCATCGACATGTGCCAAGTATCCGTCCATCTTTGAGCTGGAGTTCAACAATATCTATTGGCAAACTCTGAGGACATCGAATGGAACATTTCAGCTCTTTGGCGCCTACTACGACATTAGACGCACCTCCCTGTTGGGTCCCACGGTGCGAATTCTGGGCATGATCGATCGGATTGAACCGAAAGTCAAGACATACTGTCAGTTCTGGTTCGATGGGCAGAAGGAGCCGTTTATTGTGAAGACCTTTGAGTACAAGTATATTTGGTACAACAAATGGGGCAACTACAAGCAGGGTATCTATCAGCCGTATTTGATTGCCTGCCAGATACCGAAACCCTTCCACGGTGTCGTGCCCAGTTCGGTGTCGATGGTGGAAAAGGAATGTGACACGGCTACCAACAATTTGCGTGTCATCTACAATCGACCACCGGATGATCAGAAGAAGGGATTCGCCGTCTGTGTCAAGGGATTGGATTTCCTCTATGATGATCTGAGTGTTCGCTTGATCGAGTGGATCGAAATGCTGAATATATTGGGAGCCGACAAGATTTACTTTTACAATCTGCAAGTGCATCCAAATATCACCAAAGTGCTCAGTCATTACGAGCAGGAGGGTAAGGTTCAGGTGATCCCATTGACGCTGCCTGGGGGACAACCGAATGTTCCTGGTTTCCAGCATCTCTATCTGACGAAGAAGACCAATCACAAGAGACAGAACGAGGTGATACCCTACAACGATTGCCTCTACAAGAATCTGTATTTGTATAACTACATTGCCCTGCTGGACATCGATGAGGTGATCATGCCCAAAGGCAACTCAGTCCTCTGGTCCGAGCTGATGGACAAGGTGCGACCCGAATCGCTGAAAATCAAACCGGACGGCTATCACAGCTACAACTTCCGCAACGTCTACTTCCTGGACGATCAGCAGCATGAGCACGGCTGGCACAAGGATATTCCCAAGTACATGCATATGTTGCAGCATGTCCATCGGGCCAAGAACTACACAAAGCCCAATCAGTATGTCAAGTGCTTCCACGACCCGGAGCGTGTCCTCACGCTCCACAATCACTTTCCGCTGAGCTGTCTGGGCGGTGTTTGCAAATCGTATCCGGTGGATACACAGGACGCCCAGTTGCAGCATTATCGTGCCGATTGCGTCAAGACGCTGAAGAAGAGCTGCGAGGAGTATCGCGAGAATTCCGTCGAGGATAAGACCATATGGAAGTACAAGGACGAGCTAATCCGACGCACCATCAAGACGCTCGAGACGCTGGGCTTCTTCAGGCGCAGCGGCGGCCCCGGATTCACCGGCAGCAGCAGCGGCCTCGGCGGTGGCGCCACAACGCATTCAACGGAACGGTGATTTCCACTGCTCGGCGGCTGGGCGTGGCCTTGGCTACCGTCGGCCCCATTTGTGGATCCTGCGATGGCCGGCGGACTGGGCAACGAAGAGTTTTTTGTCTAGTGAGAAAGTCATATCGAGAGATAAATCGTAAAAAGAGTAAGGGAGAATGAGAGATAAAGAGAGAGAGAGAGAGAGAGAGAGAGAGAGAGAGAGAGAGAGTTCCTTGCCGAAACTGAAACGAACTCCAATCCAAAAAAACAAAAACTTAAACTTAAACCCGTCCTCTACCAACCACCCATTTTCCCTTAGTCTACACCTCGATTTGTTCATTTTCTGTATTATAGAAAAGTGTTTTTTTTTACCATTATGATAACAATTATAAATATAATTTTCTTTTAATTTGTAGTAATTTAGAGTCCCCCCCATTGGAGAGTATCTATGTGTATATTTAATTAGTTTATTACTGCAAAGTTATTTTTCTACCTATATGCCCGTATTAAGAACTATATTAACATGCACACACACACATATACATATATAAATAATATATCCATTCGCACGTTCGCATGGCTAGTGTAAAACAAAATGAAACAAAACAAAAACAAGAATAACAAAGAAAAAAAAGCGAATGAAAACACTTTTGAAATTGTGCCTTCAACTTTAAATTGTAGTGTTAGGGTTTTAAAGGCAGCGACTATCATCAAGGTGTCGGAAAAACTGTACTATACACACACAAACACACACTCCCTCTCACACACACACAGACACATACCTAATCATACTATATATGGTATATATATTAGGTTGAAACCTAAACAAATCGTTTATATTATATATGTAATTGTAAGTTTTCTCAAAAGACGTTACAAAGTTATTAAAACAAAAACAAAACATAAAAATAAATGAACAAAAACACATGCAAACATTGAGAAGATGAAGATAATGGAAAACCTATACTAAGTTCAAGACTGATGATGTTTATTATATAATAATTAGATACAATTGCAAAATCGTGTGAAATTGAAACAAATTTCAAAAATTTATTTCAAATTGTGCGAAAGCCAAGCAAATTTCAATTGATATTATCTATTAGTTAGTATTGTTGTGGATTGCACGGCAATTAAACTAAACTAAAAAGAAAAAATACGAAAATAAAAAAGATACAAAAAGCCACTTCTAACTGTACTTAGCGAACGAATATCATTAAATGCTAAGCAATAAAATAATAAAATCAAATATAAAAATCGTGTATATAGTTAAATTGTTTATAAACACTAAACATTATTATAATAATAATAATATATATATATGAATATGTTAAACAAACAAAAAACAAATACAAAAGATATAGCAATAATATTGTAATAATAATCATCAAACTAAACAGTTGCGTGTTGCAAGCTGCTCAATCATTATAAAAAGTTTCATCTTCTTTTTGGATTTATTCCTGTTTATTTCTATCCTATAAATTCTAAGTTCCATCCATGAATAGTTCGTTTTGTGTTTTACGTTTTCCATTGTACATAAATTTAAGTATCTAATCAAACATAATTTTTTTTGTACTTTATTGCTATTGTTTCCTAATTGAACATATTATTATTATTTTAGCAGCTTAGTCAAATTGTTGGAATGATAAACAAAAGTTGTTTACATTTTGCATAAGCGTTGATTTGTACGGAATGATGTCTAACAGGTTGCAGATACTTAAACTATTGCACTAGGTCACCTGGATCTAACATTAAATTTATATATAGAATATAATATATATACATGAATATATAGGTATATACTTCTACAAAAAAAAGAACACATATAGATACATAAATGTATTAATGTTAGTTAATAATTATATGATGGAACCCAAACTTTTTTTTTGCCTAGCTAATAACAATTGATATGAAAACAAGTGATTGAAAAATAAAAATTTTAAAAATTGTACTGCGTCTTGTGAATTTATTTGAAGCGTTTTTTTAATTGACAGATTCTAATCGTTTGTTCATAATTTGACAGAGGTATTACTCACAGATAATTATCTTAGTTTTGGTAATATTTTTGTGTTTCATAAATAGATTAATGAAGTAGTAAACACAGCTTACTGCGGCTAACAATACTTTAATCTTACAGATACTTTAAGGTAGTTTTAAAGCGATTACCTTAAAATTAATTCTTTCGCATCTCTGGGATACACTTCTGTCTTTCAACAGCCTTAAAGATCTAGCTATTAATATGTATACTTTAAAAGGATTAAAGAAGATTCAAGCCTTAGCAACCCGTTCCTCCGTTTCATCTCACGCTAAGTAAAAGCTCAGACTATGCGAAATGGAAGATACTTAATCGCTGGTGTCGCATTCGTTTAAGTAACCGGATAAGCTTTTTACAGTTACACAGATGGTCCTTGGGCTGTGCATTGACAGACTAATTGCCGCCGTAAGCTTAAACTCGGCTATAGGCCAGATGATTTCAGGTTGCAGTCAAGAGTACGTAGAACCATTTAAGATAGCTAAAATTCAGGCATGCAAAACAAATACAGATACAGATACGAGGGCAAACAGACAGAGAGAGAGAGAGAGAGAGGCAGATAGACAGACACTTGAATTGGGACAGAACCCTAGCGTTTTCCAGTTGAATAGTTAGTTACCCAGGCACCTCGGCAGAAACGTGGCATCCTTTTGCCTACGCTTACAGCTCCGTCCAGCGCGGCAAGACGTGCGATATAAAACTTCTAAGAATGTAAACAACAAAGCATTTATTCTGGGGCATAAATGAATCCACTTACGCACAACTTGGCGTGGAACGCGCACCCAAAAATGCCTCAGCAGCAAGGGGAGCCCAATTCTTACTATCATACTCTGGCCAAAGAGAGCAACAACAAGCAGCATAGCTTAAGCCACCATTGCACACACTTACACACACATACTCTCACAACAGGGAGCTAGTCAGGAAGCGTCGGAAGGAAGTCAAGTAAAATGAAAGTTACAGGGTATCTTTGTGTGTGTGGGGGGGGGGAGGTAAAATGCAGAAGATGCTGGGCGGCAACTGGCAACTGGAGCCAAAGAAATTTGTATAAACGCAACTTAAGTGAGCATTAAACACGCTCCACTGAAGGACTGCGACTGCTTGTAAGGAGGGTCCTTTTTGGAACGAACGTTGGCAACGTTGGCGCTTAACTTGGTTAATAAACATTATCAACACCACAAAACCCATTTACGTGAACTATTAAAATTCCACAGAATTTTAGTTGCCTTTGCCTTGTTTCACGATTATGTTTATTTATATGGGCACACACACACACACTCACACAGACGCACACAGCTCCTCATCCTGGACTGAAACTGGAGTCCGAGTCTCTGTGATGAAGACAAGGCAACCCCTTTTTTTGTAGCCTGGTTCGGTTTTTGCATGTGCGTGAGTCGTTAAGTGAAATCTCATGGCTGCATGATGAGGCAGCTTTAAGTATGAGTAAGTCTATATATTCTTCATATCCTTTTATGAATATGTACCTATTAAGCTGCTCAGGAAAGGACTTTACGGGATGGAGACAAACAGAGCATCCTTACACACCTAATGCATTCCTTTGCCATTCGGTTTATGGGCCATGATTTTGGCCCCATTTGATTTAGGAGTACTCTAACTTTTTCTATGCTAGTCATGAATCAACAATTCCCATTTTTAGTTTATATTTATCCTTTTATTAAGCATGCAAATTAAAAAACATGAAAAGAAAACTACAGTTGAGTCTCCGACTTTAAGTTGCCTGTCATTCAGTTTATATACATATATGTATGTTTATTAGTGATATCTAATCTAATCTCCTTCTCCCTGTTTCATATATTGCAACGAACACAATATACCCTTCTACTTTACGAGTAACACGTATAACATGTGATATATTATTTATAATACAATTTAGTGCGCTTCACATGGCAACTTTTGCTAAACGTGGCCAAAAAGGTCTCAAAAATGCAAATGCTGGCTTACTAATTAAAATCTACTCGTATTTTATATATATATATATGTATATACTCATATAAAATCGGCTGTAGCTATTTATAATGCATGTGCATAAATCCAAAAATTAAGCACTTCGGCTTAAAAACTATGCAAAATTAAAATGTGCAATTACGATGCAATTTCCATATGCATCCGCCTGTCTGCTTGTGTGTTTGTGTGTGTATGTGTGTGTGTTTATACGGAATCATAGCCACGAACCCAGCGAAACTTTCTGTGAGAGTCCATTAAGCGTACTGCTTCTTGACCGTTGCAATTTCAGATACACTTAATTCTTGTTGATTACATTTTTCAGAAATGTCTGTAAACTTATATATTATAAAAAGATTTCAGTCTCTCCTTGATAAAAATACCTTCACAGATTTAGATATAACTTACAGCTTAAAAGAATCGGTATTTATCTTAACAATTTTATTGATTGGACTTTAAAGAAGACTTAATCAGTTAATTTTACTTGAAGCTAAACTTAGTTATAATAAAAAATATATATATATAAATATTAAACATAATATTCCCAACTATTAAAAGGCGTTTTCATACATTCAAATATGTATAGAACCAATTACAGCTGTCAGTCAACTCCGAAATGGACTTTATATGTACAATTATACCGGGAATAGTACAAGTGAAGATTATTCTAATAATTTGTAACATAAATGTGAGTATATTGATTTTACATAATTTTTATTCACATCTTTAAGCATTTTATATGTGTCACCTCACCACATGAAGTGTATAAAACTTCAGATCAATTGTGACTATGTATTCAAATGCATTCACATGAGCATTCACATTCACATTCAAAGAGCATCCTGCTGCAATTTTAGTTAGGTGGCAAACCAATCAGCGTGTTAGTTAAAAATGGTGACTGCCAGCTAAACATTGGCATGTCGGTCATAAGGATATACATATGCATGCACCAGGCCATAACCAACTGATCATAATTATGGCCAACACACACACACCCACTCAGACACATACACATATAAAGGAGCATGCTGATGCATATTGCATGCGAGTATGGAACTTGGTTTTTGGCTGCGTATTATGCGCTTGAAGGGTGTGTGTATGTGTGTGTGTGTGTGTATGTGACTAGCCAAACAGCAAATGCTAATTGCATGTAAGTGTAACCGAGTACATACATATATACGTAAACATATATTTGTGTGTAGTCGTACACAGAAAAGAAAAGTCCGGGACTCCGTGATAAAATCAATCCCAATTTCTGTAACCTCGGAATTATTCAAATCGAGTTCGAAATTGTTGGTTCAATTACGATTTTTCATTTCCGATAACTATTTTTTATTATTATTTATTATAAATTATTTCAGTAAAATCAAATGTCTTAGGCTTTTTTGAATACTTTCATACTGAGTGGCTGGCAATTTATAAGCATATTTCGTAAATTTAAAAATAATCTTCTGAAGACATGCCTAAAATATACATGCTTAAATCAGGAATTTGTAACTTAACGTTATCTATTATTATAGACTTTTATCCAACTTAATCGCAACGAGATCGGCCAATCAGAACGGTGATAATGGCAGCTTTAAGTTTCAAGGAATTTATGTGCCTAAGAGCAAGCAATAAAAAAGATTTAAAATTTATTTAAATAAGTAACAGGTATCCTATAGTCGGAAGCTTTTCCCACGAGATTTTTGTTCTGTGTATGTTGAAGGCACTGTGCATGCAAGTCGCGGCCTCAAACGTGTTCCGCGTCGACGTCCATCTAAGTGGTAACCCAAAACACACACACACACAGACACGCACACACAGTCATACAATATTATGGCTCGCAATCTAATTAACCGCACTGAGAGAAAATGGGGCAGAGAAATCAACCCTTCAACTACTTCAGCAACCTCATGTGATCCCTAAATCGTGCTACCAATATTTGCCACTCATTTTGGGAACCGCAAGCGAGAGTTGCATAAGTAGCCCTCAATTGGCTGCTGCGTGGATGGTGAGGGGTGGGGGTGTATTCGCAACTCCCACACACACACACATTCACACACATACACACACACTTAGATAGAGAGTCGCGCACACACTATGCTTAATTGAGAACGGACTCCAGCGCTAATTTAATTCGTTTTGCCAGCCTTTGTGCTCACTGGATGCTCGGTACTTGGTACTGGGTATTTGGTACTCGGTACTCGGTATAACTGTCCTTGCGGCTAGAGATTGGCTGTTTAGTGGACTTAAAGAGCTCATCTTAACGGCAGGGTTAAAGTGGCAAGTGACACAGTTTACCAGTTGGCGCTTAGCTCCTTTTTGCTGCCCCCTCATTCCCAATGCACACACTCTTGTCCTGTCCCGGCTACAACTACAACTACAACTACAAGGACCGCCTCGACTGGCAGGTCCTGCTGTCGATTAGTCAATTATAGACAAATGGCCGGGGAGTTGTGCGCGGCGCAATGTAAACAAGCCATCAATAGCAACGCAAAAGGAGAAAGGGAACGAGAACGAGAACTAGAGCAGCTGCGGGGAAACAGAGAAACGGCGAAACAGAGAAGCGGCCAAAAGGACTAGGAGTAGCAGTAAGGGAAGCAGGAGCAGGCCAAGCTCCGTGTGGATGAGATAAAAGAATTATGCATAAGCAGCGAGGCACACACAAAAGGCAAGCGACGACCCGGGACGCAGGACGCAGGACACCCTGGGGCACAATGGAGAGTGTACAAAACGGAAACCACAAAACACAGAAAGAATTTAAAAGGGAATACGGGTAAAAAGTGCAGAAATACTCGTACACGAAACACAAACACGTCGAATAAATGCCCTAACTCGACTGAAGAAATGGATTTCTATCTCTGTGGAGATTTGTGAAATCTTAAGGATATTAAAGTATTTCCTCAAACATACATCCTTTCTTCGAGATATTTAAATACTTACGTGAGATTACCTTGAATTTCATTGACTTTCTTTAGTATAATAGTATCCCCCTGCCAGTGCATTTGTTAATTCCAATTCCCCGCTGATTGTAGAGTATTTTTGCAGGTGGCATTATCCGAATATGTATAGCTTTTATTAAATTTGATTGTAACACGAATAATACATTCCACAGCAACTGCAATTACTTTGCATTCAAAACCAACTAGACTGGAGCCTAAAGAGGCAAAGCATTTCTATTCACTTGAGGAAATGATTTTAAAATTAAAGCTATTGTAGTCACGGAATGAATAGAAATATTTAATTTGTGTAAATAAGAATATCATGACTCTGCTGTGGCTGGTAGCAATAATGTCGGCGTTGAGGCAAATTGTGCATCAGGCCATGCCCCAATAGGGGATAATAATAATACATATATAAATAAATAAAGATAATAGTTTTTTTATTTATTTAGAGTTGTATTTATTTATATCATCGTATAATCGAATAATAATACCTACTTATAAGTTAGTGCACTAGTCACAATAAATTTGTTCAGTTTTAGCTTAGCTTTATATTGGAATAATTAAATTTAATCAAATTAAGTAAACCTGTTTTGCAAAGAATATAATTTTGATTGCTTTCAAGAACTGTTATCAAAAGTTTTGGCTTTGTATTTTTTAACTCATTTATTTGTAACAAGTATAAAGATCACTTATAAATTTGTACACTAGTCTCTGCATTAAATTACAAAGGAATCAAATAATTTAATTAATGGTACTCGTTTTTAAGGTTATCCACATAATTACGCTTTCGTAATTCTCTTTTCTCTTTATTTTAGTATGGTTACAAAATTGTGTCAATAAGTGATTTCAATCCGCTGTCAGTTTCTCGTAACTCTCAAGCCTTGTCACGAAATGCACTCGGGTACTCGTATCCCATTAGTCAGTCAGAAACCGAAAAGTGTGTCCAATACGAGTGCCAATACCCGTCCAAGGGCTAACACGCAGAGGTGTGCCTTTAAGCAGATACATTCATACTGTACACCGATACAAAAGTATCTAGATACATTTACAGCATAGCTGTCGTTCAAGTTTCCTTTGCTGCGAAACAAATCCCAAACGGATATCGAGAAAAACAGTTCGGTGTCGGCCATTTGTTTAGATCTGGACTACAGAGCAACGGGGCGAAGAAAGACGAGGGAAGGAGAAGGGAAACAAGGCACGCGGATGCAACTGGAATACTGTTGGGATTGCGATTGGGATTGGCATTGGGTGCTTAGCGTCAACATTGCGAGATAAACAAAAGTTTAGCAGCCATTGAATGTGGGACTAGAACAAGGACTAGAATAAGGACTAGGACAAGGACTTGGTGCCACACCATCTGAATGGGATATGCCGGAATAGTCGAACAACAAAAAGATGCTGGAAGAATGCAAAAGTTTATATTGTGTCGGTGCTGCTGCTGGAACAAGGACAGCCTAGTCCAGTTCTAGACCAATGTAAGCAAAAGCCAGAAGTTAGCGCAATCGTGCACAGTGGTATAAAATCCCCTTTTGACTCACTCTTCAATAACTGCAAGGCGCCAAAAGCTATTAAATGATATATCAGGTGTCAATTAAATTTTTATTATTTTCTTATTATTTTTTCTAATTCCAGATGTGTTAAAGTACAGAAAGATATTTCATAATGAATCCGACTGCAAGCTTAAAAGAGTTTTAAAAAAAAAATATTTGAGCAAATGCTTTTAAGTAGACTCATAATCTATCAAAGATCTTTTAGCTCAACAATTAATGTCAATTTGTATTGCAATTTTGGGTTTTTATAAACATAATGTATAAAAATATTCTTTGCAAGTGAGTCAAGTTAAATATTTGCTGTACATTTTTGAGCATTTTTGAAAAGGAAAATTCCAACTTGACTTTTATTTTTAAACAAAAATAATCATTATATTTGAGCAGATATTAAAACTCATGGCATAATCGTTTTTTAACAGTTTTGTTTTTATGGCTCAAATACGTAAATGTGCCCAGTGACAAAATTTCTTTTTTAATAATTCATGTGTAAAATTTAATATTTTTCGTCACAAAATTGGATATCAGAAATTTCGAGGCATGAAAATGTTTTCGTCACTAGACTTTTACCTCGTAAAGAGGTTTTTTATAAGATATCAGAAATTTTTTAATAAGACATCGGTAATTTTGACAATTGAAATATTTTTTGACAGTGTAACTTTGTCAATCGTTGTTTATTGCTTGTACAAGCAAAAACAAACTGTCTAGCAACACTGGTTCCCTTTACTAACACACATGCCAACATGCCGAGCGCAAAATCTATCAGCACTCTCAAACTCTGGCTGCTATGACACTTTGTTGCTGCTGTCCTATTCGAATTCTAAGGTCAAACCCACCGGAAAAATTTTTTGTGTCATATATCAAAAAACGCGAAATTTTATAAACTACAATATATTGAAAATTAAAAAAAATCGTTACTGCCTTTTTTTTAAAAACGCCAAAATGTGGGAAAAAATTCCTTATTTCTGCTACCTGTAGCTTTTTACCTATGTAATTTAGAAAAAAATATGCCTGAGAGCCCTTCAAAATACCAATGACATATAGATCTGTAGCATCTATGGTTTCGATACTGTGGGGGCTTCAAATTTAGCGGGGTTTAGCGGTTTAGCTAAATTGATACCTTTCGATCGGTTTATAACTCGATCTGATCGGACAGTCATAGCAAATTTTCCATTCTTCCTGTGTATATATGCTAGTCGCCTTTCGCACCCTTAGTGCTGCTTTCGTCACTAGCGTGGACTGCCGTCCGCAGTGATAAAACTGGTACTGATTAAAGTCTCTGGAATTTTGCTTTCAATCCATTTGTCTATGCATTTGGCCCAGTGTGTGGGCCTGATAATCGCCCTAGAAGGGCATTAAGCCAGTCCGGCAGTCAGTTAGCCCCCAGTTGTTGGCATTGCCTGGCTCTGCGCATTTTGGGGCTGCAGCAACCACACGATTTCCGCTAAATGCCAACTACAAAATAGATGCTGCCATTGGCAGCAAAAAGCAAGCAGCGCCAACCCCATCCGACCCATCTATTCAGCGTTTGGCCAGTATCCCGTTTTGACCATTATTGTGCTAACGCTTGCTAGCCAAGGCAACCCACTCAACATTCTACACTCGCCACTCTCCACTCGCCATTCTCCAGTTCCCATCTCCTGTTTTTTCGGGGCTGGCATCAAAACAAACAAAAGCAAAATCCAGTTAATTGGGTAAAATGCTGTGCGGAAATTGAAAGCAAAAGCACAAACAGCGACACACAGCTACTGAGCGGTAGTGCCACCAAATACTGCAAGCAGTTGCACCGTTTTGGAGCGGAAATGCCTCACACCCCCCGATCGGCAACTCCTCTTCCCCCTCCCCCTTCACTGTCAGCAAATGCAATAAATATCTAAATTTCTGCATCGCATTCACAGAGTCCCAGTTCCAGTCGCATTCGCGTTTGCATTTGCATTTTGACTGTGGCCATGGCTCTGGCTCTGGCTCTGTTTCTGGCTGTGTCATTGTTCATCGATTTATGCAAATTTCTGCTCACATTTTATCAATAAACAATAATAAATTAAAATCAACAATCACTGGGCAAAACTGCTCGTTATGGGCCCAGGCGCCAAATTGAAAACGAAATTCATAAATGCCAATTGTCAACGGCCGTCCCATTGCCAATTTCCAATTGCCAACCACCATCTGCCAAATACCAAATACCAAATACAAAATACCAATGGTCAATGCCAAGAGACAGCTACCACTAATCGGTATAGTCACGTCGATTGCCCGACTAGCAGATACCTAGTACATATTTAGATCTGTTGCTCTTCTTTTTATGATATTGTTCGACTTGACTTAAAATTAAAGAATCATAAAAATAAAATATCCATCATTAATAATATTCTTTAAGGTATGAAAACCCCACAAAAATGCTATCATCAATATATTAAATGATATAAATTTAAGTTAAATGGCATTTGGCTTAGTAACTCCAATATTAAATGGTTTCATTTATCTAATATATTATACAAAATTCAAAGCTACAATATTAGATTCACACTTCATGGTTTTGCAATAATTATTATAAAGAATAAGACTCCATACAATTCTATACAGAATTCAACGGAAAATCAAGCTAAAATTCAAAAGATGCAATTTATTAAAAAATCAAATAAAATATTTCTTAGTCTGTTATAAAAGATAAATACTACAAATTAACCCACCCATTTTCACCCAATTTAAAAAATGTAAAGCTCTTTGGTTGAAAATGTGTGTGATTACAAAATGTACGAATTGATGTCTTTGATTTGTGTCCAAATCAGTCTACAACTCGTTTTTAAAGCTCTGCTAATTCCACTGGGTACTGAAACTATGCAATCACGACAATAGCTGGATATCCTGACTAGTGTATCATATAAAAGTATACTATGTATTTGCGATCTAGTGAATGCACGTTGTCAAATTTACGCAAATGTTTCAATAACAATAATAATAAATATGGCTGTATTTACGATTGAAACCAAACATGAAAAAAGCTAACAATGCATTGCTAATAAAGCGCAAATGAAGGCCAATAGAAAAGTTGTGTTGGCCCAATGGAAATTTCAAATGTTTCAATTTGGGCTAGCCCCAAAAAATTGAAATTTTAACAACAATGATAACAACTTAAATTGGATTAGTTTTATTGAACAAAGTATCATAAAAAGCAAACATTAAAGCGATGGTTAGTTTGTTGTTCCCATCATTAAATCATTACCAGGTTGACATATTTTTGTTGGGTGTTTTTGTTACATTTATGGAATGTCTATTCAAAAGCAGTGCACAAACAAATGTTAGTTTTTAATTTAAAACGAGCAGAAATGCAAACGCTTCGCACTTTACATGACCTAAATTATGAGTAATTAAATTATATATATTCTTGTGAATTTATAAAAGTACTTTGTTAGACCTAACATTGATTTTTTTTGTTGCTTTAAATCATAGCTCGCAAATAACTGTCGACCGTTTTTTTTCTTGCGCTCTCGTTGAGAGTACAACCGAAAAAGTTCGTACTCTCTTGCTCTCGCTCTGAGCAAGAGACTCTTGCTGTCTTCATTTATGTTTTCTGTTGAGCTCTTTTCGTTGAGCTCTTTGTATGTCGGTCTTTCAATGAGCAGTGCGTAAAGAGCGAAACGAAAAACGCTCGCACAATGAGACTCAGCAAAAGACCGTTTGACAGAAAAACTCAACGCAAACGGTCTTCACATTTATTTGCGTTGTTGTGAAAAAGAAATAGTATAATTTTTTTAACAAAACAATTTCAATTTAATTTCAAATATTTTTTTTTTTCATATTCTTTTTAAGAAAAGAGTTTAAACCACTCATATATACATATATTTTTTGTAATATTTCTTAAATACTATGTGTTAAGCTTAATTACTAGTAAGGCGTTCAGATTTTCTGCACTAATCGAACTTTCAACTTCACACACTCAATTCACGATCGCAATTAATAAATTTCGTCTGCAAAACAGACGCTTAGTGATTTGCTTGCCTATGCGTGTGAATGTATACCAATACATATTCAAAATACTGTTTGCTTCATTGAACACGACGAAACGGCATTGGAACAACGAGAACAAAACAAAATAGAAAAAACGGTTTCGCTCCGAGCGCGAGCGAGCTCATTTAAGAACCGAAAAAACGGTTGCTCGCTGAGTCTTTTCGTAAAAAGTCAGGAAAAGACACTTATTTGCAGACAACGAGAAACGGTCAACAGTTATTTGCGAGCTATGATTAAAACATTTTGAATAGCCTGAAAAGGTCATGAGGTCAGACAAGAATATCGCATAAATACATAAAATATAATAAAATCGCGCAGAAGAAAATAATAAAACAAACTTAGTAGAAGCCGCTGGAGTCCACCAAAAAGGAGGTGCTACCGATGCAAGCTGAATTTCAGTTTCCAATTCGGTTTTTGGTATCGGTTTCGGATTCGGATTCGGTGTTTTTACTGGGTTTTGGGCCAGTTTTGCATACTTTTGTGCGGGGCACATGGAAAATTTGCATTTTCCATTTCACGGCGGGCGTTCGCATCAAATGGAAAGCGCCATCTTTCCCCCTCCCCCCTCCGCGACCAGTCAATGAATGGATGAATGACTGAATGGGCAGCAGAAAAAGAAAGAAAGAAAAAAATGAGGCTGAACGGCGTCTCGTGATCCTGGGCTTACCGAAAAACAACAACAAGGAGCCGATGATTTATTACACTTTTGAAGTTATTGATATTTTATTTGTGCGCGATGAAGTAATTTAGTGGCACAGCCGACTGAAACTGCAACTGCAACTACAACTACAACGGGCAACAGAAATGGCAACTGCAACGGCAACTGCAATCCGGCCAAGGCAACCTGCCTGCAACTTGCAACTTGCAACCTGCAGCCACAGAGGCTTCGCGAATGATTTATTCCGACAGCGGCAAGTTATGCACATCCATATATACATACATATTTATACCCACTTACACACGCATACACATAACCGAGAAGAAGAAGCACAAGGAGCCCTGCAAAGTCTTTGAATTAACTTGCGTATTCGTCGGCAATTCGAAGTCAATTGATGCCAAACGAGGCGAGGCCAACACATGGAAATTTGCACGTCTTTAATCTGCACTGCTCAATTTGCACACTTGAGAAATTTTACCATATTCAGGAATGTTCTGCAATCCCAATTTAATCTATCAAGAATTGCAATAGACTAGAGTTGAGTTATGGAACAATAATTTGCACTTTGAGAATTCTTTACGAACATGTTAAACAATTGAGTAGTGAAATACTCTTTGCATAGTTGTTAGTACAAGAACTTCATAATAACAATTTGTGTCCATCATAAAGATGTAAAATTTATTGAATTTAATTGTTGTATATAAAGAACAAACATTTTTGGCAGTCGACGTTTGTGAATTAAAAAAATACTGATTGAAATATGATATCTCCGACATCAAAATCTCTCGTAATTTAAGCTCAATATATTAAATATTTGGTGGGAATTGATGATACAGTGAAAATCTGAACTGAAAAAATTTAAAAAATAAATAAGTTTACAGGTGTGCCACGGAAATCACAAGCGAATTTGAATTCAGAGAAATGAAATTCCGCTCGAAAACTTTCACAGTGCCACTGAACTTCGAGTGATTTCATTTTTTTGGCATGTTCACCAACCTTTTCGAACTCATTGCAGGATAATAGGTATTTTTTCATTTTTAATTCATATAAATTAATTTATTTACTTAATAATTAATTTTGTATAGCTTAAAAAATTTAAAAGTTGTTGGCGCGACAAACAATTAAAGTTACTCGACAACTCTAAATTCTAAAATTCGGACAAAAAATGTGTCATTATTCTCAAGGCATCGGACGCCAGCGGATTGAGCACTGATTTCGTTTCCCTCAAACATTTTCAGCGGAGTTGACAGGGTCGCAGTGAAATGAAATCCAAGTGGAAGTGATTTCCGTAGCACACCTGATAAATAGATGAAGAATTAATGCTTACCAAAAAATCGAAGTAAATCTTGCTAACGAAAACTAGGCATACTTTTGGGAGCAACTGTAAGCTTAAATAAAAAAAACTTCTTTAAAAATTATGCCATACATATTCAGGGAGAAATCGATCAGCTGATGATCTTATGAATATCAACTGACTGAGACTAGCCTTGACTTTTGATGCCCTGTACAGTGTTCACCTACCAAAGTCGAATCGAGTTAGCCTTTCAATTACATCCCGAGTAGGATCGAAAGCTGAAAAGTAGGCTGTGTGGCATTAGACCAGTTAGTCGAATCATTCACACATGAATTCCTTTTGAATAGCATATAAATCAGTTTTGGTAACAGTTTCGACAGCACAGAACAAAATCTCAGAAAATACAAGTTAATATCAACGCCGTACTGTAAAATACTGAAATATCGCAATGTCCTTTTGCAACCGAACCCTTCCACGGCTGGTGAGCAATGCTCGCAAGCTGATGCGGTTCAAGTCGGACTACTCGAAGACCATTTGCAATCTGAAGGTCAACAAGAGCACCAAAGTGCTGGTCCAAGGATTCACTGGCAAACAGGCCACCTTTCACTCGGACGAGGCCATCAAGTATGGCACCAATATTGTGGGCGGTGTCTCGCCCAATAAGGGCGGCACCAAGCACCTGGAGAAGCCAGTGTTCAAGGATGTGAAGGAGGCCGTGAAGGAACTGAAACCGGATGCCACAGCTATCTTCATACCACCACCAAGTGCCGCCGAGGGAATCTGTGCGGCCATTGAGAACGAGATCGGTCTGATAGTGGCAATCACTGAAGGCATTCCCCAGGCGGATATGGTGCGGATCATGCAGATGCTCAACAGCCAGGAGAAGAGTCGTCTTTTGGGTCCCAACTGTCCCGGCATCATATCGCCAGATCAGTGCAAGATCGGGATCATGCCTGGCCATATCCATAAGCGCGGCATGGTGGGCATCGTGTCCCGATCCGGCACTCTCACCTACGAGGCGGTGCACCAGACCACAGCGGTGGGATTGGGCCAGACTCTGTGCATCGGATGCGGCGGAGATCCGTTCAACGGCACCAACTTCATCGACGCCCTCAAGATCTTCCTCGGCGACAAGGAGACCAAGGGAATCATTCTAATTGGCGAAATCGGCGGCTCTGCCGAAGAAGATGCTGCCGAGTATCTCAAGCAAGAGAACTCGGGCCCCGACGCGAAGCCTGTGGTTGCCTTCATTGCGGGCCAGACGGCTCCTCCTGGCCGCCGGATGGGACACGCCGGTGCTATAATCTCGGGCGGCAAGGGCGCCGCCAGTGACAAGGTCAAGGCGCTGGAAGCTGCGGGCATCCTGGTTGCCGTGAATCCCTGTCACATGGGCCAGATGCTCCACACCGAAATGGTCAAGCGTAAGATAGTGAAGTGAACAGAAGGATTGATCATCGGAGAGCAGGGGACAGTCTCTATATACGCCCAGAAGGGTTCCATCCAGATCCAAATCCAGATCCAGATTCACGTTTCTGAACTTTATTGTTGCATACGGCAATTCCTCATTCACACGTTACGTTTTCATGTGCCATTCTCCAAATTGATTTCAACTACAAATATTAAAATTTGATTATTAAAAATACTCAATTTAAAGCTCTTAAGTAAACCTTGTTTAACTTTAATCAGAGAACTAACTTAAGATTTCTAAACTAGTGGGCGGTGCTACAGTCGAGCATACTCGACTGTCGGAGACCCCTTACCATCGAAAAAGAAACATTAGAATAAAACAAGAATATGCCCAATCTGTGAGTTCGGTTGAGATACATGTCTTCAAAAAATTTCAAAATTGTCCTTACAATTAAGATTTTCTAACTTGTGGGCGTGGCCAAAACATACAAACAAACTCGATCTGCGTGCAATATAGACAAGCCTACACACCAAGTTTGGAGTCTCTAGCTCTTACAGTCTCTGAGATCTAGGCGATTACTCAGACGGACAGACGGACTAGGCTATATCGACTCGTCTGTTGATGCTGATCAAGAATACATATACTTGCCTCGCCTCCTATTACTCCCTTTTTTTTTGTGACAAAGTTAATAGACCCCTGTACTTCTTTTTAAGTACGGGGTCTAAACACTCTAAATTTTCTTCGACTTTTCCTTTAACTATTAATCGCGTTAGAGAATACAGGATAGACCTTTCGATTCATCTTTGAATTCTTCTTATAAGCCTTTGCTTAACTTTTCTTAAAATCTTTCTTCAATGCCTCTTTTGACTCTGCTCTCGATAGGAAGATACAAATCATCCATCAAATTTGTAATGCTTGTGGGTAATGTATGGGTTCAAAAACACCCTCCAACCAACGTCTCATCATTCTGTGGAGCTGGGAGTAACCGACTTGTCCTTTATGGGTCAACGCTGTTCCGAGTCCGTGTCCGAGTCCTTTCGACTGGAGTGTCATCCGCCACTTATTAATTGGCGCTCACATTGGGGGCCAGCAATTACATGACTTTCAGTTGCTTTCACGCCAAGTTCAATCAACTTGCAGTGTTGTTTGTGAGCCAAAAAGCTAATTTTGATACGTTGCTCTGTTTGTATGTTGTTCTCGTTGTTTGTGGGGGCGTTGTTAGTGCTACTTTGTTGCGTTGTTTGTTTACCCTACTGCGGTTCTTGCTCACAATGACAATGGTGCCACAGCCAGTGCTGCCAACGCTGCATGTCATGTCGTGCTACCATTTTGCCGTGTTTTACCGTGTTTTGCCTAACTGCTGGCTATAAACTAATTACCGCACACATTTTTTGCTTTGCTTTGTTGTTTGTATTGTAGCTCGTTTGTTGTTGTTTGTTGTTTGTTAATGTTGCTGGGGTGTTACTTTCCTGTTGTCTGCCAACAATTACGTTGATAATTGACGTTAGCGGGCGGCAACACGCGGCGTATGCGCAACATTTACCTGTCTGTGTAACAGTTGCTACCTGGCCATCTACTTGACAAATATTTAAATCATTTGCTGTCAAGCAAAACTCAGGTGTTTGTGTTACTCCCTCTCTCTCTCTCTCTTTCTCCCTGACACCATCCCTTTCATTACCTGCTCTGCGCATAATTTAACTAAAAGCAATTCAAAATCAGCCCAGGAAAGTCAGCACAAAGTGAAGCCAAGTGCAGCCAGGCTTCAACAACTGCTAAATGCCAGCAGCCACGCCCCCCAGAAGGGAGACAGCCGAGACAACTCGCCCATTCTCAAGTGCCACACACACAAGCAAACACACTCACACACACACACAAATTGCATGGTAAAAAGTTCTTCACTCTGCTTCTTGTGCTCTTCTCACAGTCTCCGTTTCAATTTCTCTTCCAATCCCCTTCACTCTGCATATCTCTTTCTCTCTCTCTTTCTCTCTCTCTGTCTCCCTCTGCTTATGTCTCCGGTTTTAAAGTATTTGCCTGGTTTCTTTGCCAGCTGCTGAGGTGTCAACGCTGCACTTGAGCTACGTGTATTTTTGTGAGTTATTTCTTTTCAAGCTATTTGCCAAATGCCACAGCACACAGATAGACAGAGAAAGGGTGAGAGTAGAGGCAAAGAGACAGTCAGTCAGTCAGTTAGACCAACGTAGCAAGTGGCAGGCGCACTTCTTTGGCCAAGTTTGCAGCACAAATGCATTTTCCTTATTAAAAACCCATGTGTGTGTGTTCTGTTGCGTGTGTGTGTGTCCTACTGTGCGTGTGTGTTTCATTTAAATTACATAGTATATGTATGTGCACAGAAAAATAAATAATTCTAAAATTCAAGCTTAAAATTCGTGTATTTTTTATGTATGTATTCAGGATATTTTTGTTCAATTATCACCACTCAACTCAACCATTCAGGCTTCAAATAGTCAAAAATGAAAGCCTTAAAAAGTTGATTTCACTGAAAAAATTCATTAGAGCCACGATAATCAACACATTTTCAGAGAAGAAATTAATAAAAATTTTACTTAAATCAAGTGTTTCGTACTTGGGCTAAGAAAGTCCGGGATTACCGAACTTCAGATAGGATTGATTTTATCAAGGAGCACAGGATTTTTTTCTGTGTACGTATGTGTGGATATATGAAAGGCGGCACTCTTCATTTGTCATTTGAAAAGTCGAAACTCAATTGCAAACTGTTTGGCTCGCAATGAGGACAATGAAGGACATTTGCCTTCGCCCTTCGCTTCCCTTCCCTCGCGCAATTACTCCGCCAGATAATGCCATTCAAGTGCTGCCCATGGCCCGATGAGGTGAGGGAACGTGACAACCCAACGACCGCAGCAACACTGAAAAGCAATTAAAATAAGACAGTCTAAAAAATGGAAGTGTTCATCGCACTCGTAAGGACAAAGAAATGCCAGCGACATCAACAAACTGTTCTTCTTCCTCCTTCTCTTCCTCGTCCTTCGGCAATCGATTCGATTTTTAGCTTCAAAGATATTCAAAGGGCGACTAAGTGCTGATTGTAGTTCTGGTAGCTCCATTTGGTTGGTGGTCGCTAATCGTTCATCAACTTGGGCTTGATGGTTGATTAAATGCCAAAAGAATCGAGCAAAACAGCACAGAACTGAACTGAAGTGAACTGATGAAGAGCCTACTTAAAGGGAAATGCAGCAAGCAGATTTGGGATGAAGGGAAGAGTTGTACATAGTAGACTGCAAGACGTACAACCCATTATGTATTCCTTACTGAAAAACATTCAGCCAATAAATCTACCATGTAATATTAAGTCAAGCAATGCTATAATTATTTGAACATTTGTTTAAAAATCTTGCTCTTAAATACACCAACTTTAAACTCATTTTCTGCAAAGTAAAAATCGCAAATTAAATTATGTATATTTTTACAAAAGTTTTAAAACTGCGAATGTCTTTGGCAGGCATTAAACGATGCTTTATTATGTTAATTACACCACAACAGAGTTGTGCAACAACATTTGATTCCATTTTTTAAATTCAATTTGTTTGTCAAGTAGTTTATGCACTTTATACTGTAGATGCATGCTATTTTAGTAAATTTTCTCAATATTATCTAGGTAAATTTCGATCATCATTGCACTCTAGTTTAAGGGTGTTTACGATATTTGCTGAGCACACAATTTGACAGGCATTTATTAGACCACCACACGTAAAACCAATTGAGACAATAAGCCTTCGAGCTAAACTAACTGTCAACACTTACCATAGAACCAGAACAAAGCAAAGCACAGAAATAAAAATAGAAATAGAAATAGAAATGAGAAATGGACTGGGTCGAGAGGAAGGAGGGAGGCGTAAGGTTGTCCAATGCAAACAATACTCCGAATGTTGCATTTAATTGCAACTATTGGATAGTTTCACCACTTTTGCTTTCTGCTCTGATGTTAGCATAACAATTGCAACCGCATTTTTGTTCGGATACCCAATTTGGTTTATTTTCTTGCTAAATTCTGGTAGAAACGTGGCAAGTAGCACAGGAGACAAAGAAGGGGATTATGACAGAGTGGCAACAATGGGGAGTGGCAGCAAATGGAAATGAAAATGCAAATGGAACAAGAACAAGAATGCGGCAGTTGAGTGAAAACCCGTAGCAAATGATGTAAATGATGCTCAATTAATCGATGGTGCCATATTCGATTTCACATCAGGAATAAAAAAATCCATTTTCACATGTTTCGAAGATTAAATCGACAAATTTTTAATGAGCAAATTAAAATTTGACATTTCGAAATTGCATGCAAAGGTATCAAGTTCTTGCCGCAAAGTTAATTGCTGGCTGAGAATCTTAATGGTTCTGCACGCGGGCCAATCCCTAACTAAAACACTTGATTTGAATTTAAGAACTGACATCGTTTATTGAGTTGTATGCGTTTTTAAAGGATTTCTTATGTACTAATAAACAGAGTTAGATTTGGTATTAGTATATTTCTGACTTCTTCCTACTTATTGTATTGTCTTATGTTATTATTTAGATAGAGTCAACAGTTGTCTTATGTTATGTTTGGTTCTCTATGTAATAACTATTTGACACATATCTTTTACTCCTTCTTACCCTTGTGCTCTTTGTTCTTATCTGCTCTACATATCTTTTACTCCTTCCGCTCTATGATCTTACCTGCTCCCACATACATGCAGGCTCGCTTATGTTTATTTGATCTTTTTATTGCTGAGAGCCGGGATTCCGACCCGTGTGGTAATTCTATGCACATGTGGAGTCGCATTCCGAGGGTTGCTCAAAAAGTATGTTCATTTATGAACAGAAATAATATTTTGCTTAGAGTTCGCTTGAATAAAGGTAGGATAACTTGAATACAAGTTGGATAATAATTAATAGAATAAGATTGCAGTATTTTTTGAAAACACACTTACAACTTACATCGACATTATCCATCTCCGCGGGGTAAAGAAAACTCTCGAGTATAGTAAATTTGAAATTTTCACATTCAAAGTAGCAAAAGCTACAAAAGCAACTTTAATTGGAAGCTTTGGCGACTTTGATTGTGTAAACTTAAAATAATTTTATTTGTACTAAATAGTCATAAATAATCATAAATATGCAAAAATAATCAGAAATAATCCGAAAAAAATCAAAAATAATCCGTATACTCAAAAAGATTATTTTTGATTATTTCTGATAATTTTTGAATAATTGTAATAATTTTAGATTATTTTTAATTTTTATAATCGTCATCCTTAAACAATCACAAATTTTTTAAGAGTGAATTACGATTATTAAATAATGTGAATAATCTAATTGATTAGTAATTCTAATCGAAATTTAACTGGTAGGTAATAGATGATTATTAAAGCCCTTATGACTAGTATAGGCTTCTAAAGCTGCCTAATCTCAACTTGTTTAAAGCGATTTAGTCAATTTATGCAGAGCATGCATGTTAAAGTCAGTCTTGGCCTCATTACTTGGCTCAATTTGTACCAAGCTGCGACTCTGACTCCCACCTCAGACAAGGCAAGTCCACCACAGATCCATTTGCTCTACATTTATTGTGTATTCCATATTTGCTACAAATGCAAACGAATGAAATGCTACACAGACAGTCACACACACACACACACACACACACACACACACACACACACACACACACACACACACACACACACACACACACACACACACACACACACACACACACACAGACAGACAAGGACAGAGAATCTAAACTTTTATAGCCCGGCTTTGCCTCGGTTGACACACACACACAAATTGAATTCAGGGGGGATGGGAGGGAGGGGGAGGTAGGCGGGGTAGCTGGGGAAATCGACGGCTTTTGCAGCTGTCACTGAATCGACAATTATGACAATTGAGATTTTATCTGTTAAGTTTCGATTGGAAATGATAACCAATGTTTTCAATGATTACTAATGATTTCGAATGTTATGCAATAAACTTTACCACAATTTACATCTCATTGTGTTCGACATGCCAGTGCTTTGGTCTGAATAGTCGATTGATACATTCAGTGCTTTATTGTTTAATTGGCCACAACACATACTCATACATGCAAGCACACACATGACACTTGACATGTGAAGACGAGTCTGCAGGAATTTAAGAATATAATTACAGTTTGGCCCAGACATCAATGGGTCAAAAGCCAAACCGACAGTTGTGAGCAAATGTTTAAAATATGTATTTTTAAGCAGAAACATTCTTAGTTGCTATAACTATTACCTCTTTGCTTCTCTGCCTCTTCTCTCCTGTCTGCCCTCTCTCTCTCTTCTCTAGATTCTTATCCTTTCAGCTGAATGTCAGCTGCAAACTATGCAAATTTACCAGCACATGGTTAAAAGCTGTCAACTTTTATGCTTAGCGCGCAAATAATTAGAAAAGTTCGTTGACTGCTGACCAAAAAAACCACAAAAACAACAACGGCAACAACAACAACAACAAGTACATGCACAATAACAACAACAAATACAATAACAGCAACAACGGCCAGCAGCAAAGCATCATGTGTAAGAGGAATTCAATTAAATATGCAAAAATAAATCTAATATTTTTTTAAAATACAAAAAAGAACTTGAATACTGGTATTATTATTAAGAATGTTCAACTAACTAATGCCCTGTCATTATTATTATGAAAATTTTATAGCTACAAAAAATAAAACTATTTTCTAAAGAGGAAAACAACTTTTTGCTTAATTCTTAAATATTTAAATTTTAATAAATGAAATATTTTCGAAACACTATACCATAAATGTAGTCAGACTTCTATATGTGTAGAGGGTATTATAGAGGGAAATATACAATTTGCAATGTATTTTCCCCCATGTGTGTATACCCCTTTGAGCCATGAGCAAAAGTACAGGGCATAAAAGGAAAAATTAAACATCGCGCGTTTTAATAGTTTCCAGGGTTGTTGGGGATTGGATTAGGGACGCTTGCGGCTGCGAACTTCACTGTCGCAATTAATAAAGTTTGCGTCGAACAAAAAACCACTGAAACTACAAAATAATATAATGAAAAAAGAAACTACAGCAAAAATATCGACAACACCAGTATCACGATTCAGTTGAACATTTTTGCAATTTATGGAAAAATGGCTGACATTGCGTATACGTCACATATGACAGCTCGTCAAATATTATGCCCAATTAGTCAACCCATTCATACCCAACGACGATAACTTCACATTTATATTATATCCTCTTCAGGGACACAATTAAGGCAAAAAGTGTCGAATGCCTTACATGTACTTGAAAGTAGCGTATAGGGTATATGCTAGACGAATACTTGCACTACTGTTTGTCTAGGAACCATCTGGGTGTCAAATTGACAGACCGCAGTTTAAAAATGCAGTTTAAATCAAATTTAAAGCAGCTAGTTATAAACAAATGACACAAGCTGAATGCTGAAAGTAAATTTAATATTGTTTAGTCCAGAAAATAAAAGGAAGCTTAAGGAGATTCGAAATGCATTTAATCTATAAACAAAATTTCACCTACGAAATAATATAAGCAATAAAAATTAATTACAATGAATGACTTAATTTTGTTCACAATTGTAAATGTAACTTCCACGTTTAAGGGCAATTTTTAGCTGCTTACGCTGGGAAGTATGCTACACTTTTGGGAATCTTTCGTAATGCGAAAAGTGTTGCATTCTTTTAGGAGCAACGAGATATACATAATACGAACAAATACGTAAAAATGGCTGCAATTAAAATGTCCTCTGCTATGGTAATTAATTTGTGAAATATAATTAATGCTAATTAACAATAATTATGGCATGTGGCATCGAATATGCATGCGCAATTACTATGCTAAAGTGGTTTTTTTTGCTGCTGTTAATTATGGATAGCTTCGCTAAAATAGGGTTGTCCTTTATTTTAGTCGCAACGGAAGTGCTGTACTTTAAGCAATTAAATCTACATATGTATTAGCACATACACACACACATACCTTTCTGGTGAAACTGACCACTGCGTATGCATTTTTTCTGAACGCGAGAAAGAAGAAAAGAACTGGAGAAGTTGCAAAGTGCATTGGTTACTGTGGCAATAACACTCAGACTTTGTGGCATGCTGAGACTTTGCGGTTTTTATGCTCCACTATGCACCGCTATCCAAAAGCCGAGTGTGCGTCTGTCAGGCCGTGTGTGTGAGTGTGGGTGTGTGTGTGTGACGCTGCTGAGGTGTTTGGGCAAAAGTTTTGTCGACATCTTAATTTCTCACTTGTAAATTGAGCTGCGCCAGCAACCGCAAATTAGACCCCAAAGTATACGTACTTTGTGGATGCCAAATAAAGCCACACACACACACACACACACACACACATACACACACACACACACACCCACACCAACAAACAAACACATGCACAGAAGCACGTTGCACTATGGGTAATTTCACCAGTTTGTGAGGCCAAAACCCATTTTCTGAAAGTCGCCAATTTGAAATATTTTTGAGTGCAAAATATCTTGAGTACTCAAAATATCTTGAGTAGTTTACTAGATATTAATTATGGCTTCACAAACTGGCCAAATTACCCATAGTGCGTTGGTGAACCCACAAAAGTGTAAACACATACACATACGCACGCATACACAGACATTCATGCGTAAAACCAACATGCACACGCATGTCGTTGAATGTACTCACACAGACCCACACACATGTGTGTGTTTTCAAAGTGTTACAAAGCTGAAGTGCAGAGAGAGACGCCCGATAAGTCGAGACAAGGGACATGTGATATCCACGGTCCAAAGCCCAGAACCGATTCTTTTACATCAGCGAACTGACCAAACGCGGAAAACCGATAACAACATTGATTGAAATTGAAGCTCCGATGTTGCTTTTCGTCCTTCTTCTTTCGCTGTTCGAAGTTGCCTTTGTCTTCGTTGATATCAGATGCTGAAGATTTCATGCGTGTGCTTCGATTGCAAACGCTAAAAGGTCCTAAGCAACTGATAAAAATCGATAAATTGGTACCAATCGATAGCCATCGACAATCTATAATTGAAATGTAATAATATATATCAGGTGCGCTACGGAAATCACAAGAGAAATCGAATTCAGAGACAAGAAATTCCGCTCGAAAACTTTCTCTGTGCCACAGAATTTCAAGTGATTCAATTTTTTAGCATGTTTACAAACCTTTTCGAACTCATAACAGAATAATAGGTTTTTTTTTTGCTTTTTTAATTAATATAATTTAGCTTATTTACATAGTAATTGATTTTGTATAGCTTAAAAAATTCAAAAGCTATTGGCCCGACAAACAATACAAATTACTCGACAACTCTAAATTCTAAAATTCAGACAAAAAGAATTTTGCGGGTAGTCGAAGCCCCAGAAGAGAACCAACAACTCTGAAAACTTTATTATATTTTGACCTTTTCCATAAAAACTTGTAACTTTTGGTTAAGTGTCAACCAAGTCGCATAGTCGTTTTAGAAAGCGTAATCAGTCTATTGAAAGAACACAGATAGTAATTTTTCCGGATATCCCTCAGTATAAGTGATAGCTTAAAAAACTGTCTAGGAATGAGAATAAATCTTATCTCTCAGAAGTATTTAAACATACATTTATGGTTTCTCGGTTCAATTTGACTTCAACGAATACTTTATGCTTAATCATGATTTGGAGCACATTCTGAAAGTCCATTGATAACTTATCACACGGTCAAGAGGTTTTCTATTGTGTGTAGCTTCTGAGTTGGGTTAAATACGACAATCAGTTGTAAGCAACAGCAAATGATTCGATAACAATTAGGCAATTAGGAATACTTAAACAGCCGCGACAGACATTAGATTTAAAATAAAAGGTTAAGAAACTGTCAATCTGCAAGTTGCACTGAAATTCACAGAAATTTCCCAGCGGACGGATCATTTCCTTTTCCTGAACCACAGACAAACACAGACACAGACACTGACACACACTCACACAGATACACACTCACACAGAAACAGATACAGCTACAGACGCAGACAGGCAAACATTTTGCGGCATTCAGAGCGTCGCGCTTTTCACACCGCACACGTAGACAAACATTTGCAAATGAGCGTTGAAGCGTGGGACAGCAGACACCGCAGACTCCGCAGGCGCCGCAGACTCCCCCAGGTGCCCCAGGCGCCATTGGTTAGGTCCCCAGTTGGAGCTCCCCTTCCCCATTCCCTTACATCACTTGCATCTCCCGCTTGTGTAATGTGTGCACAATTAGAGTTAGATTGCAGCAGCTTTCGCAGCCAAATTGAAATATTTAATTAAATTTGGCAATGCAACATTCGAGAGAGAGAGAGAGAGAGATTACTTGGAAAATTTAGAATTTACTCGAGGTCAGAAATGCCTACTACTTATGTATGTATAATCTACATTGTATATACTAGTGATGTTAATTGTTAATTAATTTGGCTAATCAAATTAATTTTCATGAAAAATCCACAACTCATTTGATCTTGTTTATTTGCAGAATTCAATTCAGTTAACTATGACACGAAGATTTGATTATTATCATTGTTGAAAAATTGATTAAGGCTCAAAATTATACGAATTAAATTAATAAAATTTGAATCTAGAACGAGAGTTGTGGCAAAATGAGGAAAGTTGAAAGTTGGTCTTATTTTTGTCCTAGAAACAAAACAAATTAAATTTTTTCATTTGGCACTTTATAAGGACTTAATTAAATATCAAAACATAAGATTCAAAATTTTGAATTTTCGAAAGCACAAAGAAAATTTGATATATGTACTGCTTTTATTTGGAGATATATCGACAACTCTATTTATTTTTTGTCGATTTTTACATTTCAATTTGAAGCTCGATTCACATATAAGAGTTTCGCATTTGCAGTTCTTGTCTTTTCATCTCATTCTTGGAACACTCACTTTAAGCCCTAACTTTTTTTTAAGGCCCCCAAACCCCATGTAGAGCCAATAATTTGGCCAATGACGTGCAATTATTTGGCCAGCCAAGTTTTGAGACAACTCTAAAATTCCCCCCTTTAGTCTCTATCCCCTATCAACACTCAATGCTCTGCTGCTCGCGTGGCACGTACAAAGTTTGTCTACTCGGCGAATGCGGAATGCCAAGTTGAAGCTGAAGCTGAAGTTGAAGCTGAAGCTGAAGTTGCAGTTGCAGCTGAAGTTTAAGGCAAAGTCGAATGATTCATGGCCGCTGCAATTTAGCTGCCAACTCGCGAAAAGTACCGGAAACGCATTCATTTTCCGCATTTTTCACATCAATAATAAAGTGCCAGCACCCGTTACCCGTTTCCCTTTACACCCTTTATGTAACTGCAACTGCGACTGCCACTGCCAATGGGCTCTTTCAACTTGCAACTTGCAACTGGCCCAAAGTATTTACAGTGCTGCAATAGAAGTCCAAACAGTCTGCAAGCCTAATTAAGTTTGCAACATTTATGACTGGTTAGCTTGGCTCCGAACAGTTGACTAACTAACTTACTAACTAACCAGCCAACTCGGCAACTAACTGAGCCAACAGCTGCAACTTGGCCCCGGAACTGTACTGATTGCGATTTTTGATTGCTGACACTCTCCCTCTCTTTCGCTCCCACTCTCATACCCTTTTGTCCCTTTCTTTCAGCTGATAGACTGATGTATGATGAATACTCGTCAAGTAAAAACTCAAATCATTTGATTAGCAGTCGGTCAAATTGATTCAAACAGTCAGTCAGCCAAAGTTGTTGAACTTTTTCGGTAAAATAAAGCTATTATTTACATTACATTTACATTTACCAGCACTGTTCTCTTGTTGCTTTTGCTACCGTCAAATATAAAATTTTATTGTAAGAATACTTTCCTTTTAAATACACAAATCTCTACTTAAATGTTCAACTGAAATCTTCCTCATTTCTAACTTTTCATTCCATATTTCCCTCCTTTACTCGATCAAGAATAAACACTCTTCAACCTTAGCAATCTGTCAAAAGTTAATTAAATTTTACATAAATGGAAAACTTTCTGATCTTCTACAAATTTTAAACTTGTCTTTGCTCTCTTTACAACACTTTTATTTCATGGTATTACAATCGAAGGTCGCTTGACCTGCTCACATGTCCTCGAGCATTAATAAACACTAGTCTACTTTGGATCCACTGCATGATCATAAAAACTAACATCTGTCCCCATCCATATACCACTTGATCCCATTCTATTCCAAATCATCACATTCCATTTAATACCGTCCTTGAGAAATGAGGAAAAATTCGTGCATAAACTCAACTAAGCTAAGTAAAAGTCGATTCATTTCACGCATCGCCAGTTGCCCAATGCCCCCCAAAGATGTCATCGTCGTCCGCATCCTCAAACTCAAACTCAAACTCATCCTCAATCTCAACCTCATCCGCATCCTCAACCTCATTCTCCACATCGTCGTCACCGTCCAGCGACGAGTATTGAACTTTTCTATGCCGCAAGTCCTTTGTGTCCTGTCCTGTCCTGTACTGACTGTGGAAACGATGACAGTTGCGCTTTTTCACGCCGTCTCGCATTTTGTGCTGTTTCGCTTAGATTTATACGCAATTTTATATGATTTACGAGTTGAGACGAGGCAGAAGACCGACCACAACAACGTCATTTGAGGTAATCTTGGCTTGGGTGCCAAATCAATTTGCTTGCCAGACTGACGACCCGGCCAGGTCCAAGACCGATACCCAGCAAGAAAAACACAGCTCCCTTTTGAGCGCCTCTTCAGCCCCCTTGGCTTGACTAAACCTTTTCAACTTTCAAGCTGTCAGCAGCTGCGACAGAAGCAGAAACAGAAGCAGCAGAAGCATGAGGAGCATCATCCCAAAATCCAGTCTCATTGTTTTGCAACGCGAGTGCCTGATAAGGTGCTGGCCCAGTCAGCAATCCAACGAACGGACTGTGGTCGGACATTTTGACCCGGCTGCTAACTGGCCGATAAGCACATTGCAATGTGGCTTCTGCCTTCTGCCTTGTGCTTCTTGCCACATGCTGCCCGCTTTTTGCCACTGCTGTTCATATTTCAGAGTCGTGTTTATGCAGCTTGAAACTTAACACTTTTGGGACTTTCAGCTTGCTGCCCGGCAATAAAAGCGAAGCCGTTAAGCGGCTTACGGACACATTGCGCATACGCCGCGTCGACTTTATTAAATATAATTATGAAATACTCCTGCCGGCGAACTTCACTGCTATGAGTTTTTCAAAACAAAAGCGCAATTTAATAATTATCTACAAAATGCACATTATTACTCTATTTTGGAAATGTAATTTTGGAATTTTAAAGTAAATTTTAAAGTTATAAAATTGCATTTAAAAAAAAAATTGCTAAGGCCGACAATGCAAATGTCTAAACAAAAAAACACATTTTGTGTCAAATTAATATTAGCTCACACTCTGGGATGATATTTGATTGTGGATCAACAAACTTGATCCCTGAATCTGGCTTAAAGTAATTTGTTAGAGCTCTGACATAAGAAATTGTTTCCAAAAAATGTGGTAGACATTTTGAAAGTTTCGAATTAATATTTTACTGTCAAATAAATTATAATATAGATAATTTTATACCATAAATGAAAAGATATTTCGACTGAAAATTCGTTCAGTTTTGATAAATAAAAATCAATTTAAATTTAAAGAATCTGCTTGAATTTGTGATGTAAAAATTCATAAAAAAATCGACAACTTGATTTTTCCATATGCGATTTTCAAGTACTTTAACTCGACGATTCTATTTTTGTTTTAACGATTTTCACATATCGATTGAGAACTCGATTCATAATTTGGATTTAGATTTGAATTTGATTTATATGTAAGTTGAATGCTTTATAATTTCAATTATTTATTAATCATTTTTTATAAAAAAAAAATATACAAAAAAATAGAAGAAAAAAATATTTGCAGTTGCGTAATGCATATGTGTGTGTGTGTGGATATTTCTCTAGTGTGTTAGTGTGTGTGCGCTGACTGCAACTACTCAGATATGTAGATTAAATACTAAGCCGAGCGGAGAACTAATGCTAGGGGCAGGGAGATGGCCGCTGCTGTCACTGAACTCCAGCTAAATGAGGAGGCAGCTCCGCCTCGAAGGAGTGCCTGGGAGTGATCCCTGATCTCTCGATTGATGGTCTGCTGGCAGTCGGACTCCCTGCGCACGTAGCGGAACATGGACTCGACGATGTTGCTGGGCGTGATGTTGTCACACGTCTCCAGGTGTTTCAACACGCATGCCTCAAACTCATGCAGCTCGACGCACTGACGCGGCCCAAGGACCAGGTCGGGCAGAACCAGCTGGGAGACATTCAGCGTGCTGGGCAGATAGTGTCCGAAGGTAGTTTCCAGGCACTTGCCGACATTGTCCTTGTGCTCTTTGAGGCACTCGGGTCCCTGTTCGGCAATGAAGAGCGCTATCTGATCGCCATTCTTGTAGCAGACAAAGTCCAGAAGTTTGCCCATAATGCGCTTCATCATGGCATTGTGATTGCGCTCCTCCCGCGTCATGCAGGGCAACAGCGCCGAGTTGAACTCGGTGAGGCAGCTGGTCACATTGGGCAGACGCAGGCAGTATTTCTCAAAGACCACATCGAGATCGCCCTTGGGCTTCGCCTGCTCCACTTCGTCCAGCACCGTTGTGATGTTGATTAGTCCACCGACGCACTGCATCAACTGCATTGCCGCCTGTTCAATGTTGGAGCTCAACTTGGCCGCATCGACTTCGCCCGCGGGCAACGCCGCATTCGCCTTCTCGCATTTCTGCTTCAAGAGGCGCTGGAAGTCCGCGTAGGTGACGTTCGGTTGGGCATATCCCGCCGGCAGATAGTGTGCTCCCAGCTCGTTCAGGTCCTTGATATTCGCCGCATCCTTCGGCAGCGAGAGCTGAGCGGCACTCAGAGAGCAGCAACTAAGGAGCGCGATTAAAAACGCGATCAGGCGACGTGATCCATTCAGCGTTGTGTCCATGACTGCCAGCTGCGATGGGATTGGATTTGCATTGGACTGGAACAGCTGCCGACAACGACAACGACAGCGACAGCGACAGTGATAATGGCATGAGCCCAGACATGGCCACAAACTCATAGTCTTATCTTATCAGGGAGCGACACAGTTAATAAGACGACCCAATGCGCGATTAACACAGCGGTCAATGCACGAGATTAACGGCGTTTCAGCTCCAAATCAGCTCCATATTCATAGAAAACTCTGCTAGCAACATATATGTATACATATGTACCAGTGTGTATTATTTATATGTTTGTTTGTGTTTAGCAAACAATTAATCAAAGCTACAATTTTGGAGACGACAACGACGGAACATTTGCTGAGAGTTCAGGCGGAGACTGAAACGCAGACTTGGACTCAACTCAGACTGAAGCTGATGGGGATTCTCGCATAAATCGCCAAAAGCGGAAATAGTTGCAACATTCCGAGAAAATAGGCACAGTGGTAACATGTGGCAGATAGTCAATAAAATGTGTAGATAAATCTTATCACTAGTTCTCAGTAAATTACGTAAGCTTCTCAACATTTCTCGTAAAGCAAATATTTTGTTAACATGTATTTTTATATCTAAATAAATCGTTTGTTATTATTTTATTGCAATTATTATTTTAAAGTTGCCAAAATAAAATGAAAAACATGAGTCTTAAATTGTAACATTTTGCTTCATTTTAGATTTAACATTACTTTTATAATAAATTGATATATTATTATTTATGAGCCAAGAAATGTTGACCAATATTGTTAGATTTCTAGAAATTTATGTTGAAATATAATTTTAATTTAAACTGAGCTTGTATGAGGTTAAATATATGTACAAACACACTGTATATTTAAAATATTTGGGTTTAATACCCATAATATTTATGTAACGATATAAAATATATATAATAAATACCAAAGTTTCTGAAAGTAATACGTATTTAAATGGCCTTGAAATAATTCGATACTTTAATCTTAAATATGTGTAAGGAATTACCAAAATTAAAATAAAATTAAATTAAATATGTATCGTAGGTTGTTTTCGAATTGTACACAGCTTGAATAAATTTTAGTTGAATATCATTATTTTTATTCATAGTCCATAATTTTAAGTGAATGAATTATAATACCTTGCCCAAAATCTTGCTGATAAGCGAATAGTATATGGATCTTGTCTGAGTTGCATTTGACCCTACAAATAAACAGAAGTGGAATTGTAGATCCCAAAATATTTCCATACATACACATAATAGATGAAAGCAGGCAGTTAAATTCGATTCAAGTCCATTAATTTACTCGCAACGCAATCAACAAGCGGTGACCTCAGACTATGAACTTGATAAAGCACAACCATAACAATCATTTTTCCGAGCTACTCTGAGATTATATGTACATGTTTACATATATACTATAAGTAGTGTATTTATTTCGGATTCAATTTCGTTTCATAAATAATTTTCAATTGTTGGCTGATAAAAGCCGTTAAGCCCAAGAGGTAATTATGTATTAAAGCAAGTTGAATTGATTGCCAGCTGCAAATAACAATTTGATGAGTTTATGTCGTGCTGTTGACACACTGTGCGGATGAAATCGAGGTGAAGTTTTTTGGTAGCAACAGCTGCTGGTAAAACTCAAATAGAAAAACGCAACGCAACACAACAAACAAACAAACAACAAACAAACACCAAAAACGAAAACAAAAACACAACAACTACAACTATAAAGCAAAAAAAAAAAAAAGCTAACAATTTATCTTCGTTTGTAACGGAAGTTGCAGCGCAATAAACAACACGGCAACGGGAGGCGTAGACCAAAGGGGCGTGGCATGGCATGTGCTAGGGAACATAGGGTGCATTACACAAAGAATTTTTGGGTAGAAATAATACTGAAAATTACAGCTAACTGCGTCTCGAGATGGAAGACGAAAGGCAAAAGTAACGAAGGGTAGCAGAAAATTGTGTGGAAAGGGGAAGGGAAACGGGATGAACTGAAATGAAGCGCATGAAAGGATTCTAAAAAATGATGGCAATTAATTGTTGCTGCTGTTCTCTGTTCTTGATGTTGCTGTGGGCGTGGCAATACACACAAAGCATGGCCAGTGGGTGGCGGAGAGGGGGAGGGGTTTCTTTTGAACGGATCGGGTGTAGACGCTTTAACTAGTTGCCAGCAATTAGTGCACTTGCATTTCACAGAAAAGCGCAAATTTGCATTAATCACAGCTGAGCCAGAGCCCGATGCTCGGTGTTCAGTGGTGCATGTGGTGCAGACCAAGGGCATTGTTGGCTACCAAAATAAAACAAAGCTATTTTAGACAACTGCAGATATTAATAGACATGTACGACAAATCTCTAAATCAATTGTTAATGTGCCTGAAACCACATTTCCGTGTTAAAACATTACAACTCAAAATTTTACTTGCCTTAACTATTTTTCAAATCACTGCGGACGGCAGTCCGCGCTAGTGACGAAAGCAGCACGAAGGGTGCGAAGGCGACTAGCATATATACACAGGAAGAATGGAAAATTTGCTATGTCTGTCCGATCAGGTCGAGTTATATACCGATCGAAAGGTATCAACTTAACTTACAAATGTGCATACTAAGACTTTTGGAAACTCACCTGGTTCGTGAGATAATCAGGTGTAAATGGGAGGGGCAAAATTAAAATGATTGGAGCAAATGGGGCCGTTGGAGCCTTTTTGATTATTTTTTTAATTTTTTACTATTTTAATCAAAAATACGCGTCGAATGACACCTCGATCCTCAAAATCCGATTTCTGGTTCAAAAGATAATTAATTTTGAAATTTTTAGCGGCCTTCCGAAAATGAGATGAAAAGTCAGTATGTCTGTTTGTTTGTCTGTTTGTCGGTTTGTCTGTTTGTTTGAATCAAATCGTAGATTTAGCTTAAAAGTTTGAATGAGGACTTGTTCCCGATCTAATATCTAGAAACGCTTGTTCTACGACTTTTTCGAAAAATCGCTAGTTTAGCGGGAAATCGCAAAAAACCCGCTAAAATTTTTCATACCTAATAAATAGTACTTTTTAGCGCAGTGCCAGTGACAAACATTTTTTTTAATAATTCATGTGCAAAATTTAATATTTTTCGTCACAAAATTGGATATCAGAAATTTTGGGGCATGAAAATGTTTTCGTCACTAGACTTTTACCTCTTAAAGAGGTTTTTTTTATAAGATACATACAGAGGTGGTCAAAAGTATTTACACAACGTGCATTTTTTTGAACTTTCAACTTTGATTGCTTATTGCTGCTGATTCTGCACTCAGAAAACAAAGTAACGGTTATTGTCGTGTTTCTACATCCATGCAGAAGCAAATGAAAGAAAAATTAGAAATTATAACTGTTCAGGGGATCAGCAAA